>JAGXCT010036846.1:0-36696 GCA_022495035.1 Philopotamus ludificatus
AATAAAAATAATAAAATAAAAGAAAAATTATTGCCACGCTCGACAATAAATCTGATTTAACATTCATTAAAATTGTTGTTTTCATAAAAAGAAACATTAATTATGTCGTTTTTTAATTAATCCACCTAAATAAACAAAGTTGGAGAGCAAGAAAATATTGAAATTTTAACACCTGTATGAATAAATCAGAGATGATATCGCCGGCTATAAGTGACCAAAATTGGAAATCATTTTGACTAATACATAATGCATGTATTTTTTCCAATACCGTTAGCGTCACACGAGCATCGTCCGTGACTTATAGTGATCCGTGGCGTTTTAGTGATGATCGATAGGAAAATGTTCTTTCGCCGGTTATGACCGAAAGAGAAATGTTACACAATCGAGACGCACGTCTTGCGCGGACAGATCTGTGTATTGTGTACAGTGAAGGGCCACATGAAGAGAAACTGGCCTGCGTATGTACAAACCACAGAATGGATATGTGCATAATGGTTGGACGCTGAAATGGGTTAAGGTGAAAGCCGCAATTAGCCACCATAAATTCCACAACAATGTTCTAAACTGCGAGGTGTGGCCGTAATGCATCATAATTTTCCTTATTTTCATTTTATTCCGTTTTCAAACATACCTGTAACAGCACTTGCTCAAAGCACAAGAATGGATGCGATTGTATGGAAATGCGTAGGAAAGTCGTTACTCTAGTTATGATGAAAATAAAACAAGTTCTCTAGAATAAAATTACACTAATGGACTGATTCAACTCTGATTTAAATATTTTAATTCAAGATAAATTGCAAACATGTAAAATAAGAAGAAAATCAAACGGTTCGATTATACCAATACATTTCATTGTATCGTAAGATAGCAGACGTTACAAGCAAATTTACTCAATTGCGATAAGTATCGTAAGTTCCGGCTACATTGTCAATTTAGTAACAAAAGCATAGATCACGTTTACCTTAAGGCATCCGTCCAGATAACAAACTTGCGATTAGATAGGGATACAACGAGTGAATAAACGCTAACCATCGTTTCTTCGACCCATGTTAAAACATTAAACGACAAGAATCTATCCATCCATGGCAATAAGCAGTTTGGTGTTGCTTATGACCGGACCATTACACGCGTTCTTTGTATACACGTTTCTTTTTTCATCCTTGGCAAAATGCTTGAGCATCATCTACCGGCCAGCAGTATGTGGATGGCGTTGACCTGTCATGATCTAACATATTACAATAATAAATCATTCCTTCGGATGCAAACAAACATTCCGGCTTAAGTAAGGTACACGGCGACGAGATTACGCTCGCCGATCGTGATTAGATCGGACGGGCCGCGTCGCTCTTGTTCTATTGAGGCTGCGCCAAAAAATCGACGACAATGGTTTTGAAAACGGTGCCGCGATATAATTTAATAAAAAGCATATCAGGAACCAAAAAGAAAAGGACAGTTCGAAATTATGAAAGATACACGATCCGAATTATTTCGAAAAAGAGAATGTGACGAAATAAAAAAATACAAGCGTGACTAGCCGCTATCATTAGTGAAATAGAGAGAAATTGAAATAGCAATGAGTTGGACATTTTGGCAAAATGACGGCGAGATGAGGCGAAAATAATTCTGCAACGGATCCCATACAATTCTATGCACGAGAAACATAGATTAGATAAGCAAAGAGTGGGATTGAATTCGCAGATTTTATGCGACTATGAAGAAACTGTGACCACCTCTAGCACCCGTAATGATGCAACCATAACTAATTGCAAATTTCATGTAATCAATTTAGCAAATATTTGTAAAATCCAATATACTCGAAAATCACAGTTCTCGACTTATAACTATTCGCATTTAAGACGAAAATAAAAATAAAAAAAAACATCTTTTCAATGACTGTCAAATATTCCTTTGCGTTTTGGATTGGCTCAAAAAATTTTTTAGCAAACTTAAACTTATTTTAATTAAAAAAGGATGAACGAGTTACAGAAAGAAATGTAGAAGGTAAAATAATAAGATAAACTTAAAGAACGCGAGTTTATCTATTTTTTTTTAAATTTCTATTAAAATTTATAAAGAAAGCCCAATAAACTATACAAACTACCCTAAATATGTATACATATTATTAAAAAACAAACTCCAACAGAAATATTGCAGTAGGCATCAATGGATACAAACAGCACAGGTGATATAAATACTCCACAATAATTGAAAAAAATATATTTCGTACTTCGTAAAGTTAAAATTAGCAATCCGAATTAAAAAAAATAAGGTGCAACGTACCTTCTATGTCGATAGTTTTTTTGTCTCAAATTCGACTTACGTTCGTATTGGGGAAACGGAAACCCATAGTAAGTCGAGAACTATATGTACATATGTACATATATTTGATCAAAATTTCATATACGTTTAAATACATTTAAAAAATATAAATCTATTTGATTTATAAACAGATCAGTCAAAAATTGATAAAAAAAAACATTCTAATCTCTCGTTCTCCATTCAAAACATACAACAAATAAAAAATCTAGGTTATATTTATTTTACTAACATAAAAAAGTGCTCAAAAGTAAAACATGGCATATCGACCGAATTCGTCAGAATGTATAATTTAATTTAAAATATAATAATAAACATCCAATGTTAGTATTTCAAAATATATTAATAATGACAAAAAAAAGTGGAATGAAAAACCTCAACCAATGAATTGCGTAAAATTTTAACAAATTGTCTTATTATTTACAGTATATTTCATATACGTCGGAACTCCTCTCTCTACCCACGAATAATTGTCATGTCGAAACGACATAAATTATTACTAAAATTTGCACTGCAAAAATGATATAATATTAGATCATCGCGAACGCTCGTGGCCCACAACTTTATAACAGTTTTCCTTGACGATTTAAATCCAAAATAAATTGGTTCATAATTACAATAACAATTTACCGCCGCGCAAGTATAGAGAATTGTTGCTTATTTCATCATTATAAATCACGACGATCTCAATAACGTCGATTCAATGGGATAGCGCATATTTTTTTTATTTGCTAATGCCGGTACAGCGTAGTTAATACAGAATTAATATAATGATTATATAAAAAAATGAAACTAGATCAATCAATCAAACGCGAAAGGCGAAGAATATAAAAAGATATACCGTAAGTGTAATAATGGAACGAACTTTAACCTTACGTTTGGACGAAACTATGTACCGTAAAATACACATTTTTTGCAATAATGCAAATAAACCGCGTAATATAATACACTCAACTCTTTTATTACACGATATTGAAATAACACAGTCCAATAAAATAATAAAAAAATACTATATTTATACACGAATTATTTGTCGAAGACGATGCCTAAATGTGTTTTTTTATAATTTCGCCCGTTTTTGCGTCTTGGTGTTCATTTACGTAAAGGGGCATAATTTTATGTCACAACAGCAAATGGCCAATGGGTATATATTTATTTATTTATTTATTTAAAGACATGCGTGATTGGCATTACAGAATGACCCAGTTCGCCAATCATATATGTAAGCAGAGCAGATGTACGTCCAATGCCAGAAATGGCCAAGAGAGGGAAACTCTTTACAAAAAAACGCATACCAAGACGGCTCGGGTCCCCGCGGTATGGATACGAAAGGGGAGCCCTCACGTCACGTGTGAGACTCAGGTTCCTTTGGCCTCGACTACCATGCGAGAGTTTGCTAAGGCCCCATGCCCTCAGCGAGTGAGAGCCTTGTGGCTGGCAAATGATGATGATGATGAATGCTTAAATGTATCAACTAACAGCTGCTTTAATTCACGACGGCTTGCAATTTGATAATAGTATGGAACAACATTTCTCACTTATGATCCCGACCTAGAACGGGCTTTAAAATTTCAACGCGACTTTCAGATTTGTATGGCTGAATATCAAGAAACGTATACACAACTTGAAACAAAAGTGGATAACAGATTCCTTACAAACAAAATTCAACAACACTTGACAGTGATAACAAACAAACAAGCATCACGCTTTATCTCGAAATTGAAACTTTACAGAGGAATCAAAAAAACATTTATAATGTTAATAATTTTTAAATTAAAAGAAGTAGAATTGTATTTAATTTTGTAAAAGGTTGCAAAACCTATCGTACATTTTTAGTGATGAAAAAAACTAAAAATTTTAACATGATAGCCTATTTACCGTATCGTATTTTTTTGAGATACGTCAAGATTGCTTTCTAGTGTCGATACGTATAAAATATATTTTGTATAATTTATATACGGGGATTTCATTATAACCCTTTGTTACACGATTTTCTATACTACAATATTTTTGAAAATAGCACAGTCACAATATGTACATAAAATAATATTTAACCCTTAGAACTCATAAAGCTAATATATTTTAACACAATCACGGATAGTCTTGCATGTGCACTCATTATTTTGATTATGCGTGGGACACGAGTGCATTAGGCAGATTTGCGTTTATCGCGCTAACCAGATTTTCGTCCACAGTTATCCAAGTCGCAGGAAGTTGAGTTGAGCGCAAGTCAGAACTTGTCTCAGCCCAATATGCATTTTTAGTTACTGCGTTTCATTCGCTAATTGTGTCAATTATTGGTGTCCCAGGACACGCGCTTACATTTTTCTACATTGATTTATTTTAAACATAATAAACACAACTAACTTTGCATCTTTAGTCAGAATAAAAATAGGGAGCGATAGAGCAACGAGGTAACCCTTTCGCTCTTTATATTCCATGTAATAAATTATTAAATACATCCGATAAATTGGATTTATATATCAAACGATAACGTAACGGGATCCCGGGACTCATAAAGAGATTCACAAATTAATATCTGAGACATCGAACGCCGGCTAGCTGAGAGTTTTTATTGCTGAAGCATAAAACCGGTTGTGAGACGGCACACACTACACCCCTGTGTCGCGCACAACCTGATTCTTCGGCGTCCGATCGGACGGCCCGAGAATCGCGGTTCCGTCTCGTAGGGTTTCGAACTATAATCGCATAAGACCCAGAACGCGCGATCGAACGAACCGCGACTACAAAAAAATCGCGATTTAAACGCAAATAAGAGATGGAGGCGAGCGCCGCATTATGCATTTTTTGCTAGGGTCGCTCTTGCACTTGAATCCGGTTTATCATTACTGTTGCGTGTTAATCTTCAATCGCATACTTTATACCACCCATCGCGGCAGCGCACTCGTCGGAGCGCGTACAAGGGCAAACGCAGTTTCCACGTTTTTAACACGACACACGATATCGTCGCATTGCACGATTATGCACGTCGACGTCGAGGACCGAAAGGCGTTTGGATGCGTACGAAAAACAACGCGACTTGCGACACGGGAATTCGGAAAGGCGCGACGCGCCCCGTTTGAGACTCACAATCCGCCGGTTTATTTACAATTTCGACACAAACAGGTTCGGGGTGACATAAGCTAGACGGGATTGTCCACACACTGTCATAAGTGATAATAGCGCGCGGGTGTAGAGTACCGGGAGGTGCAGAGGTGCAGAAGTGCAGAGGTGCAGAAGTGCAGACGTGCAGATGCAGCAGCAGCGGCCGGCCGGAGCGGGGCCGGCCTCGGGGGCCGCGCGCGGACTGAGCTGTCGGCTACCTGCCGCCTCTCTACCTGCTCCGCCGCCGGTATCACACGGGCCTCGCCTCCTTATCTCAGCTGACTCTATCTATTCAAATACCTCGCGATTCTCGGAATATCTGCGAGGACCGCCGCTTTGCGATACGTTGAACTTGAGAGTTTATCACTTTCCACTCTGAAGGCCATAACTGTTGGCCCAAGTGAGTTTGGTAGGCAGCTCTAAGGCCAGCAGTTATGGCCCAAAGACAGAATAAGTTTACGCTCCGATTTCAATGGGACGCAGCCAAATTTTACGAAATATTATTGCTTCTAAATATTGAGAAGGGTTGCAACATGTGGAATAACCCAACATTTTTTTTTTAAATTTATAGTTACTCGTAATTAATTCTCAGGAAATATGTTTGCACTTATCGATATTTTTCATATGCCAATATGTCTAGAGCAGTCCGTCTGTTTCTTCATATCGGAAAGTTGTCCGAAGCTGTGTCCTATGACCCTATTTTTGTATTGTGGAACTATTATTTTTTTAATTCCATTACATACATAATTATTTGATAAAAATATGAAAACTGTAAAATCAGTGAAAACTGCTTATATATTATAAAACTATGGAACGTACAAATTATGTAATGAAACTTTGTTTCAAATCCAATGATAATTTTGATAAATGATTTACTCTGATAATAGTGATGATTCTACTGCCTACAATGTTAAATATAATAGTGGATGATAGTAAAAGTTAACGAATGATTATTAATAGCACATTCATTCAGAATTGTGAAAAATTGACAAAAAATATGGAAATAGTGATGATATAGACATTGGCGAAGACAATTCGCTCGGCAATGAAACAGACAGTGGAGTTGAAATCGTCCTTCACAAACGAAAGAAATGTGCATACTCTAGCGATAAGACAGACGATGAAGAGAATTCGACACTCATTAATCCCACGTCATCAAGAATTTCAAATTTGTCAAAAAATTCGTACCCGTTGTCTAATTTTACTATCAGTGATATAATAGTAGGGCCAAATATTCTGACCAATTGTTTGGAACCTAATGATTATTAGAAGTTATATAAAATAATCTAAAAATAAACTAAAAACCACTGACTTGTGTGCAATTTGTAGATAGACTAGTTATTCAACTGGTTGGAAGTCACAGGGAAAGATTAAAAAAAAAAAAGAAAGACATTGAGTGGATCCAGAGCAGCGATTAAATCACGTCAATCTACATCTGATAGCGATTGATATACAAAAGAGGTATAGGGATCGCAATGTTCTCAATGACTCTGATAAAAAATAAAAGCAAATATTTCCTATTGTATGCATAATTTATAATTGTTATCATAATAAAAAATATGAATATATTTTTTTTTATTCAAATAACAAATAAGCAGATATTTTAATCAAAGTGAACCAAAATTTTATTACATAAATCACGGTCTTACACATTTGAATGAATGTGTCAGTATTCCCAGACATTGTGCCAAAACTAATGAACTAAGTTTTTTTAATTTTTAATCAGTAAAAAATGATTTAATCACATATCAAATTCAATAATATAAATGTGTTTTAATTCACTTCTCCGAAATATAAATATACTTTTTACAGATTTGATTTTTTTTATTTATTATAGAGTAGCTGATTGGATTTGCAGAAAAATATCCAAAATGGAAAAGGTTAAACCGACGTAGTACGTCATCTGTGGTATTCGATCGGGGACACGTTGGGTCGATCGGACGATTCAAACTGGGCAACGGGCGACTGGGCGATAGCCAAATGGGTGACAGAGGTTTGCAAAATCTGCACGCCTAGCAAACGATTTTATAGAAATATATTTGAATATACTGTCTAGTCCCTGGGCTGTATGATGGAGATAATATTAACCTAGCCGTGCCGATGGGGTCTTTTAATATAAATCCTACATGTCACAAACTTTTTGTACTTATCTAAAAAAGTATAAGGATAAATAAACTATTAGAAGTATAATTCGTTGAACTTTATTGTCCGTAATTGCGAAAAAATTAAAAACTACAATATTCGTCAATGTTGCCACGGGCGCTATGTTTTATCTCGCTCGCATCCGGCACGATATGCCAAGTGCGAGTAAAACGTACTAGTGACACGTACCGTGAGAACTCGGGGGCATATCTTCAGTCTGAGACGAGACATCGCAGAGTATGCGTGTCATTTACGCGTTATCTGCATCTTTTCTATTCTAAGCCGTTTAGCCTTTTTTGTATTAAAGATAATCCATCTATGTATATAATGGGAAAATGTTGAATACCACATATACCATATATACCATTAATGTTGTTTTTCTTATCGACTGTCATATATCCGATAACAAAATAATAAACATAATTATAAATATGCAGAACAAAATACAACATAGCCATATGTAAATATGCAGTATCGTAAAATAAAAATGAGCTGTTCGAATATAATTATCAAATAAAATTATTATATATTCATTTTGCGTTAATACAACGCCTACTCATAGGGAAAACAGAAAAACAAATTGAGTCATGAATTTATATCGTACACTTTTACACGAAATATGTATTCAATTTCAATCGAAGAGCTCACTTTATGGAGACAATCTTTTCCTACCTCGACAACCATTTTATCAATTATATGTACGATATCCTATTTCAATATAATTACTCATTATGTATTACACTACATATTTTTCCAGAATTTTCATAACATATATATATTATTATTTCCAAAAATTACCGCAATTTATGTAGTGTCCGCTAATGTTAACTCATCGGTCACGGCCGCTCGAATACAACCGCGTCGTCCGAAGGGGGTATTTCAGATACTCCAAGCATTTCTTTATATTTTTAAAATGGATTATTCTGATAAAAATATTTATTAATGATATACTTGTTAATATAATTTGGTCGGTATTTTGGATTTCTCTTCTAATTAATATGACGCGTAAATGACACGCACACCCAGCAATGTTTTGCCGCAGGCTGAAGACACGGCGCCGGTAGACCGACCGTCAAATTTTCGCGGCACGTGTCACTGGTACGTTTCGCTCGCACTTGGCACATAGTACCGAATGCGAGCGTGAAAAAGCATCGCGCTCTTGGCAACTGAAGCGCATATTGTTGTTTTTATTTTCTTTCGCAATTGCAGACAATAAAGGATAATAATTTTATGTAATATATATTCTTTAGACTTTTTTGCCAAATGAAGGAAGGATCTTAATGACATATCCGGTGTCTGAAATTCGCATAGATCATGGTACGTTAGTAAATTGGCTGAAAAAATTCACAGGATGTGAAATAAAATAATTAATTAAATATTTATATATTTTTAGACAGTCGTGTAATACGGTCTTACAAGAAAAACAAACCAGTCGGCTTCATGATCTGAGTAACTACAACTAATCTTGAAACATAAGCTGTAAGTGGATTTCCCGTTTGTAAACATACCTATATATAAAGGGGGTAAATGATAAGTTGGTAAAAACCAACTATGCAAATTTGCGAAAATTATTTTCAAGCAGATAAAATTTTATTTTATTAATAAATATATTAAATTTCATTATCGGATTAAGATTCGACTTATTATGCAATTTTATCACGAATCAAACATTAATTAAAATATAGTTTTGCTTGATTATGTATATGTATTCTGCAATTATATTTTATTTCTAAAATATTTTAAGCTTTATTTAAAAATAAAATAAAAAGGGTATCAACTTTATATATAAATAAATAAAACAAAAAAGTTTAATATACACTTTAATTTATAACAGTAAAACATTCAATTTTTATTTTGACACCATTCAGATCCAATCGTGCTATAATATCAAATGTGTGTGTCGTCGACATCATCTTATGCTGAAAGTGTGTTACTATGTATCAATCATAAACAATACAATATAGAGATTTAACAATGTGATCGAATTGACGAATTAAAAATCTACCAACTATTAAGTACACATAAATAATAAATTATTGAATGAAAAATTTGACTAACAATTATATTGTCGACATAATCTTACATTGCAAAAATCTAAATACATACACTTTTAAATAATTAATAAATCATTTTATGGCTGTAAGAGTTCATTAAATCTATGACCAAATTTTTTTAGTCAAATTAATTATTGAGTAGTATTTTATCATATACATTTTTTTATAATAAAATATTTGAAAATCATTACATTGCATGCAAAATTTTAACTGTATTGATTTAAAAATAAATACATATAATTATGAATTGTTACAATATCATAATTACACGATTTTTGTAAAATGTAAAAAGAATGATACAAATTATATTAAATTAGGAGCATTTATTTTTTTATCAATACAATTATAATAATACTTATGGATGAACGGAAACTATGCAATAATTTAAAACTATATTAACAAAATATTTAAATGGTCGTTTACTTAATCTACACGAAATATTTGGAACGTTTAATGACTTCACAATAAGTATTCTTTCAACTCGTGAGTTTTTCATGATTAAATAACGGATTTACGAGAATGAGTGTAATATTAATTAATAAAAATGAACGCTGCAACTTTCATAATTATAATCTAATTAAAATAAAAAGTGCAATGATATCATAACCGATTTTACAAAAGTAAATACATAGTGAAAAATATGTAATATTCAGTGTAAATGAGGCCCAGATACGAAATGTATGCATGTAGGAATGTTCAAAAAAGCAATATCACTGTAAATAGATAAAATATCATGTTTGTAAAATATACAAAATCAAAATATGTTCAATTATTCAGTTTGTACATTCTGTGAAGAAAAATAAGATATCTGCGATCTGTATCATAATAAGATTTTTTTATTATATATTCATAGTCCCTGCTCAAATCACACTATTTACGTTTACTTCATTTAAAATCTAAATGCTATACAGACATAGGAATATCTCTATATAAAATTTAGTCGAGTCATCAGTCTAAACACTTGACATATGAACGCACGTGCAATAATTGATTAATGTTACGCTAAAGACACCGATCATCACAATACTACTACAGTAGTAATAGCAGTCATTCGACGAAGGATTTTATACTATATAAATTTAATAACGCACAAATTTCAATTTTACAATCACAATGTAAAAAATCATATGTCTGAAAAAATTTGTGGAGGCGATAACGACACCGTAACGATCAAATACAATCTAAATTAATAATATATAAGTACTAGAACAAAAATATGGTGCTCGTTACTCAAAACGCTAAATAAATACTTTATTCACATAATTAACAATATCGAAAATAAACAAATATACAGATATATGCAAAATAAATAACACAAGTATGGTGTTTGTATATATATATATACAAAATATCAACTAATGAGGAATTTACGTAAATTATCAAACGTGAATATTTTTTTTAAATATCGAATAAATCATAGGACTCTTAGAAATTTTTTGATGAAATAATTTTCATTGATATTACGAGCATAATTATACTACACTCCCGCCGACGGACGGTTGCAGACACCTTCCGTTCCCTATAACTAAATTGTTGGTTTGAGATGTTTGCCGGCTCAATGTTCCATTATTACCGACGAGCAAAAAGCTATTATTACTGTTTAAACTGGTCCCACTACCGTGTGAGTCGTTCCCCATGCCGAACAGGGCTGTTTGGCTGTTGTTCAGTGACGCACCGCTCGCAACGTTTTGAATCGTCGCATTGTTTGATAGAGTATTGGCTATAGAATTTTGGTATGATATCAATAAGTCAACGAGAGCGTTCGCCGAATTCGACGGTGACAGCATATTAAGTAGTGTGCAAATGCAGGTCGGAGGTTGCGGTGGAGATGGATAGTTCGATTGTGATTTAACCTGATTCTGGGCAGAATTAATTTTGTTCGAACCCGTCGAGCTACTTGTTGAATTATTCCCAGAGTTACTTTGCTGTTGATGTACGAGACATGTGACTTGAAGATGCGACGCTCTATGAGCTGGCGACGTATTTAACTGGGCGGCGGCCATTTTCGCCAATTGCAAACAAGATAAATTATCGGAATCCAGCAAATTCGGGTTTGCGTAATTCTAAAAATATAAATAATTATAAATAAATTGAATAAAAACAAATTTAATTGAATGATTGTTATAAATTTTTACCCAGATGAGTAGTTGAGCGAGTGGTAAGTCACCGGCAGCACATGCACGATGTAAAGATGTACATCCTCCCATTTGCGAGGGCTGATTTACATCCACCGGCCTAGATCTAGCCAACGCATTAAGCAGCGGCGGCAATCTACCAGAAAGAGCAATATCCATCGCCAAACTAATATCTTCACCCGGTGGACCAAGGAATGATTTTCTTTCATATTTCAATCTAATCCATCTATAAAATAAATATTTTTATTAATAATAAATAAATAATTATTCAATAAAAATCAAATTAAAATGTATTTAAATATGTACCGTTCTTTATCTTCTCTTGAAGATGCAGGGCCAGGTTTAATATTTCCTTTAAGGTCAGCCTCCCACACAGAATTAGCCAAATTATTTCCAATCGAGAGCATTACACTAAGATGACCAGGCCTGGTAAAATAAAATTGAGTTAAAATATATCGACATTAAAAATATCAATAAATTAAAAAGAAAAAAATACTTACGGCCATTCATCCAACTCCAAAGATCTAACTCGTGATATATGAGATCCTAGATTTCTGTGTATTCCTGAACATTCTATACACATAAGCACTCCAAGATTCAAACTGGCCCATTCCGGATCTAAACATTGATATTAATTTAATATTCGCATAATAAATACTATAATAATAAAAATGATGTAAATTATTTACTTAAAGCATCACAATCAATGCATGTATTATTTCCAGGTACTAGATGCACGTGTCTAGAAAGTGCTGCTTCCGCTCCGCCGGGACCTTGAAGGGATGCGAAAATTTGGCGCTCTACTGCCGCCACCCATGCATCTCTTTCCTCACAACTATTTGCTTCAAACTTCCACCGTTTTCCATCGAGTGAGACAATACAGAACTCATACACATCTTGATCTAATTATTAAATTAAAATATTATTCGCACGTAAAAATAAATTAATATACGATATTTATTTCGTCTATTTACCATCTCCGTCGCCATCTTTTTTCATTCCGCTACTTTTCATTCTTCTATGTCGTTTCTTAACGTGAGGCGTTTCTACTTTCGGAGCTGCGTCGCCATTGATTTGAGCTACCACGCTGCTGGATGAACTGAGGTCATCTTGATTTGGTAGCGTTCCGAGGGCTGCCCGTCCTGGCTCTTTCAATATCTCGAAAGCTGTTAGAAGAACTTTGTCAGTAAATCTTTGACTTTTACCATCTTTAGATAGGTAGCCTGTAAAAAATGAAACATTTTTGTTTTGTCCAAATACCAACTGAGAAGAATTAAATAGAATGAAAAATGAAATTTAATGATAGATTTGGATAAAAAATGTTCCATAAAATACAACGTAGAGATGTACAAAAACATACGTCTTAATACAATCGATATACAAACAGCAAAAAAAGATAATTAAGAATATTGACAATATTACGATTGAAAAAAAATTCAAAATGAATAAATGATAGATTTTTTTCAATGAAAAATCATGCATTCTTAATGATTTATAAAAATCTTACCACTTAAAGATAATCCGCCAATGCTGTCGTGTATATTGGATCCATTTGCGACGTGATGACCGCTCGGCAATGTTGTGATTATTGATTTCGAACCTCTCGGTTTTTGACCAGGTACTTTAACAGTGACATACTGAAGTGATATTTCTTTACCGTGTATATTTTCCATGTAATCCTGTAATCAATTGAAGCCATTAATAACACACACATAAATATCTTAATAATAATAAATTTCATTATTATACATACATTTATACTAGGATGGTATGTTAATCTACCATCGTCGCATAGAGCGACATATTTTTTCTTCCAGTCTTTATTCAATGGTTTACTACTCTTTTTGTAGAGGTATCCTTGTTTTATTGGTATGGTTCTGCCGGATCCCAACTCTCCGTTTTTAAATTTATCATCGCCCTTCTTAGACGGAGTGAACAGATTCGAACGTCTTCTGGTTTTTCTTGAAGTTGTGGGTGTAGACGACGGAGTGGGCAGATCTTTCGGATCCTTAAAAGTATGATCGGGCAATTGAAGGCTATCTAAACATGCAGGCGCCGCAAATTTGGCAACGTTGTTGTTTTCAGTTGCGATAGTGACCAAACCCTGCGTCGAAGCATGGCTAGCTAGCGAGTGGCCCCATCTTGTATGATCTGTGCCATTGATGTGCGGTTCAATTATGTTAGACGACATTGAACTGTCGTTTGAGCCAGCATTAGGCCTGTGTAGATGATTCGATGACGCTGAAAACGTATGATGGCCACGGGATAGCGTATCTTTTTGAGCAAAACTGTTGTGGTTATGACTAGGTGAATGAGTTGCATGTAGAGTCGATATATTTGGCTGAACCCTAGGAACCGGGCCCGACGGCAATCCCAACGGTGTCGATGGACGAGAACTTCCCGGCGTCAAGCACGACGTCGACGAAGATAGTCGTTGTTGAACTATTTTTTGGCATGCTAAAAAATAACGACAAGTTAGAAATTAATAAAAATATTATACAGTTAAACCCCATTTTTTACGTTTTATGAAGGGACTGATAAAAAAACGAAGATTCAGGGTTAAAAACAGGGTACTAATATAAAATGGGATGGTAAAAACGCAAAAAGCAGGAAAACATTAATTCCAGGCACATAAAAACGGGGTTTCACTGTATATGATAATCAAAAAATATTTTTGCTAATTTATTCATGAATTTAGAATCCGATATTCTATTATTGATCTTGATAATATAAAATTTGCTCTATTGACATATGATTTATTACATGGATAATCTTAAATTGAGAACAAAGGAATCTGCAAATGATGCAATATTAGATCAGAATTTAATCGACGTAATGAAGTGTCTGTTTAGAATAATTACATTATCAATAGTCAACCGCCATTTAGGTGGAATGTCATTAAACCGGTTTTATTGGCAGATGGTAATGAATTCAATATTATTTGAAAAAAACTGCAAAACACATGTACATACGTATCGATTTGAAGATATCATTGATACAATAGAATTAATTTGAATAAAAAATACATATTTTAATAAATATGAATCGTAAATCACTATATTTTGTTAACATTTGATGGTGATTTTAAAGCATAATATGAATGGACCAAACTAACGCTTGTATTTAGAAGTGCTTCTTCTTTCGTGGATTGACGCTTTTTGTAAATTATAACACGAGGAACGTCTTCTAAGCGGCGGCAGGTCGCTAAACACGTTCATGTCCGCCGCCTGTCAAACGAGTAAACAAGCCGGCGAGTGTTGCCAGCGAACAAAATCGTAAGCCGCACTATGAGTGACGCGAGTTTACATGGCAGCACTGACTGAATGCCGATCGAATAAAAATAAATGACTATTGTTTGAGAGTTTAATACTTAGAATAAAAGCGACGTAAAATAACAATATTACCGTCTTGAAACACGCGTTCAACATTCCTTCCATATGTGGCGCAAGTTTCGTAATACGAACACCTCTTCAGATCATTAGCTAATTTTCTGGCTTGCGCATCGTCTATCACTCTCGGGCTAATATCGCTGATAGTATCTAAATATAAAATAATATATTATAATAAAAATAAAATATATCATATCGATTGAAATATTATATGATTACTCACCCTGAGTGCCCACTAAAATTAATGGTATTTCTGTAGAATTTCGGTACTGAGACATTTGATTGTAATAACTATAGACGGCGTTGAAACTATCTTCGTTTTCCAGACTGAATACAAAAATGACGGCATCCACCCAGCCAGCAAACTGTAAATATAAATAAATGTATTATATATCTTTTTCACATCAAATATTTATATTAAATTTGCACCGAGTAACGAAAATTGATGAACATCCGAGATAGGCTCCGTGTCCCAATTTGATGCAAAGGAAAAACATTGACCTACAAAACTGTGTCTGATGCGGTCTACGAAACGTCGATAAAATTTATTAAATTCGCCGCCGCGATTTATTTCCGAATATTCTTACCCAGTGAAAATAGAGCAACGGAAAATTAACTATATTGTAAAACAAATAGATTGCGCAATAAATTATTTATCGCATAACATCGCTTATGTACTGAATTGATTTTCTGCGTCATCGGTCGGGTTACTATTACATCTTTGGAAAATCGTTTTTCCTTTTTTTCCATTACGAAGAATATTACGTTGTTCTTTCTCGCGTAAGTCGAGCATGCTTTCCGCTCTCTGCTTGTTAAAATAACGATCGATTCATTGCAATATTTGAACTACATTATTCGGATATATTCTAGTAGGAATGAGTAAGATGTGACTGGATGCTGGATAAAATCACAGATCTTCCCGAATTCGTCATCGTTCGAGAATAAATCGAGGAAATATCACATGACATTATCGTGAATTGATGAAATAATATAAGATTAAATGCACAGTTTGTATAATGACAATTGCAATTGGGGTGCGATTGCAAGAGAGTGTCGAAAGCACCGACAGGAAACCATAAAAGTTATCGTCAGGACACGAAGGAGCCATGGGGAAAGTGTATTGGCGTGCGTGCCTGGTTGTGTTATGGTTTTGCTTAGCCATAGGGAAAAATCGCCGAACCGGAATAAACACCAGTTAATACAAATTTATGGCTATTTCGTGTAAACGATCTTATTTTCAAATTTGATAAGTCTCTCGCGGCGGATGGATAAAGGAAATCATGGGAAAAACATGGTGTTTACCCAAACGACAGTATAATATCGATAAATGAAAGCGTTGAATATTTTTATATAAAATGCCGTTGTACAGAATATTTTAAACATAATAACATCATATACATAAAAAAAGGAAATTGTGAATATAACATTAATACGTCATATCACGACAATGGAAGATATATAGGCAATTCTCAACAGGTGGATAAAATATATACAAAAAAACATAACATTAAAATATTAAAGATATCCACGGCAGAACAAATATTTATGATATAAATTAGAAATCAAATTAATTTTAAGTGTATTATCAGTAGTTATTGCGAACACTCGTAATTTAGCATTGCTAATTAAATTCAATTGTTAATTGAACGATTATTGAATGATAAAAAAGTATAATTACATATTTGGCGATGAAAAGCAGGAGCGTCCTCCCCGTGCCGAGTGCGAACCGTGAATAGGCGCCGGCGCCCCTGCGAGGCGCCGCGGGAGGGCGGGGGTGGCGCCGGGGGGCGCCGCCCTCGAGCCCGTCGCTCAACTCAATCAACGCAGGCAAATGAGATTGGCATCGTGCGAAATTGCAACGACCTACTCTGCCACCGTGCCAATCCGAAAAGGCATACCGACGAAAGCGCTCTTCGGACGATATTTCTTTCATATTGCGAAATCTGTACATGGGGGTCACGGCCAACGGAATGAACAATCAATAACTGTCTTAGGTTTCCGATTTTTTCGTCGATTACACACGATAATCAAATTGAAAATGTCAGCAATAAAATTAAGTATCGGTCGTATAAAAAATTTAATGCAGCATAATTCCTTTCTGATATAAGTATTGTGCCCGCGTGTATTTTCGCACGAGTATACGTTGAGATTCAATCGCTTGGTGCCACGTGTTACCAAGGCCAATTTAATCATAATCTTGCCACATTGTTCTGAATTTATTTCCAGTAAATTCTTTTATTTTAAAATATTTACGCAAAATCTGCATCAACGTGGCGTTTGAAACCCTATTTTGCCTTTATACCCCAAACAAGCCATTAATTTAAATTTTCTATGTCCCCAAAGCGCAATTTATATATATACGACGCTAATTAATATTAAGATATTATCCCGAGGACGTCGGTGTTATGTTGGGGACGGATCAAATTTGATAAATGGCCGATAATTTGCTGTTGTATTTGTTAGAGTCCGTAGGGAGTTAGTTGCGGGAGGGACAAATCCTTGGCACTAACGACTGGCGCCAGGACTAGCCGCATAGAGGGCTGCCACAGGTGAGGGTGTGGACCCCTGCACCGATGCACCAGCAATCGATAGGGAGTCGCAGCCCCCGGCCTAGCTGCATCCGTGACGTACCGGCTACGGTCAATAGTGACGACCAAATTGGGCAACGTCAATCCGAAACAGATACGTCTAACCCAATATATAGTCTAATCGAAAAATTTAATTGAATATAAAATTCTCAGATAATTTTATGAATACCGAGAAGAAAAACATTAGTAATGTATTTTGCATTTGATTTTTTTTGCTAGACACGGTGGAGTAAACGTAATAGTATTTTTTGTATTCCATAAAATTGTTCCTTTGCTTTATTTTTTGTGCCATACGTTTAATTTTATTGCTAAGGTGAGAACTTCTGAAGACAAATAAGAAGTACAGTAGAACCTCGTTATAAAAGACTTCGTATATAGAAGACAAATATTCTATCAAATGTGAGAATTGTTAAAAACACCATTTAATGTTATACATCTTTATCAATATATCGTATACTTTATAATTTGGTCGATATTTTAGATTTTTTAACTAAACAATATGACGCGTAAATGACACACACACTCGGCGATGTCCCGCCGCGGACTGAGGACACGCCGACCACCAAATTCTCGCGGCACGTGTCACTAGTATACGTGTCACTCGCACTTGGCACATCGCACTGGATGCGAGCGAGGAAAAACATCGCGCCCGTAGCAACACAAGTGAATATTGTTGTTTTTATTTTTTTTGCAATTGCGGACAATTAAGGTCAACGATTATTCATAATATTTATTATTTGGTCAAATTTAGGCAAAACAAAAAGTTTGTGACATGTAGGATTTATATTAAAAGAGTTATACGTGAAAAATAAAAAAAACTTGGGGTCCCAAATAGACCCCATCGGCAAGGTTAGGTTAATTTTGCATGGGAAGAATTGAAAACGCAAACATTGAAAAATGATTGCAAGAATTTATTTGATGCACAAGATGCAGACATAGTTTCTGAGGGGTTAGAAGTTCCTGATTTCTGTAAGACATACATAGTAATGCTGGAGAAGAAGGAGCCGAGGAAGATCTTTTACAATGTTTAGAAGTAGATAAGGTGACCCTGGATGGCACATGATTAAAAGTGAAATTGCAGATGAAGTTATGAAAAATCAGGACCGAAGTAGATAAAAGGGTTAAAAACAATGTAATCGGTAATAAGATCGTAACTCGACGATCTAACAATATTTACTGACTATTAATCAGAAAACAAAATTCATCTTAAATTACACGCATTTTCGTAATTTTAGAGAGCTAAAAAAACAGCAAACTTAAAGGTACAAACAGAACTTCATTATTTTTCAAAGCATGATTATCATAAGCAAGAGCGTCAACATCGAATATTATGACTAGATATATCATCCGAAGATGAATAAACAGGGTTTTATTAGTATTTTCGGTAAATTTGTTTGATCATTTATTTCTATTTGATTTAAAATGATATAATATTTTAAATCTATTTGAGAAAACTTTGCTATTGTGCCAATTATTTTCTTAATTAAAAAAAGCATTCGGAAAACCTACGTTTATATAGCGGACTTTCGGCATTATCGGACCCACATTTACTTGCATTTTTACGATATATCGAGATTTTAATGTAAAAGGGTAGTTTTTTAGCAAAAAATGGCAATTTTAGTTTCGAAAATTTTAATCGTGTGTTAATAGAATTTCAGAGACACCCCTAAGTCGGAACGACCCCCAAAATTCGACAATAATCTTTTGAAAACCTGGGTAGAATGAGATTCTCGGCATAGCATTAAGGAATTATCGTTAAAAGTTATTAAGCATATGATTAATTCTTCTGCATTACAACACACACCTTAACAAAACAGAGGTGATTCGTGAATAAAATTCATAGGTGAACTTGGTGGTTCTTAAAAATCCTCCTTATTCATCATATCTCGCTTTATCTAACTATTATCTGGTTAATATAATTAAGAAATTAAGGAACAAAATATCAATAATCTGAGCAGCATTGAGGATTATCCGCGTATTTTAATTCCAAACCAGATTTTTTTTTATGAGGATCGAAAATTGACGAAAAGATTTTTAAAGATATACGCTGAATATGATAAATCTTGCGATATCTCATATTTATTCGACAATAGAGATGGCCTAAAAAAATATCGAAATACCATCAACAACATACACACACAGGATAAGAACAACTTGACAACTTTTTGATATCAGCTATTAAAGTTGTTCTCTTTGAGTGAGGGTAAAAACTTTCGAGATGCATTACAGGGGAAGAGAAAATGATGGAAAAACTCTGTAAACGGCCCCAGAGCCGGAAAACTTTGAATGATGTTAAATAACCACGGTATATATACAGAATTTGGTATAGATATGATGCTTGTTCCATATTCATCAGGCCACGCCTTGATCCACACTATCCCAGGGGTAATTTTAAGGATTAATATAACCGGCCGTTCTATTACGCGATTATGTCCATCAACCTGGAAGAAGCCAATCACCTTAAAACATTGCCTATGTATTAAAACCCCCTTTGAACCGACATTATTACGGCAAAACATCGAGGTCAAAAACCTTGCAAAATTTTACAGATAAGTCACGCTTT
Organism: Philopotamus ludificatus; assembly: GCA_022495035.1. Classification (NCBI taxonomy): domain Eukaryota; kingdom Metazoa; phylum Arthropoda; class Insecta; order Trichoptera; family Philopotamidae; genus Philopotamus; species Philopotamus ludificatus. The sequence goes on from JAGXCT010036846.1 coordinate 20,293, forward strand.
CTTTCCCCCCCATTTTTATCTCAAAACAAATTATAATATTTATTCAAAAGTTTTAAAATGAATTAATTAAATAGCTTGTTGTTATTGAGAATCTCGATGAATTTAATAAAAAAAATATAAGGGCATTGCCCTGAGTACTACTTAGCTATATCCATCTATGTGCTATCAGGATTAAGTCGTGAAGGAAAACAAATCTGTTTGGGGGAAAAGGCCAGTTACCCGTTGCCCTACAAATTGCTTTCCTCTAAAAGTTTTTATATATAAAAAATGTATATATACAAAATTACCATCATAATTAACTTAATTTATACACCATAGATGATTGTAATTAGAAATAACGGTATGCGCCAAAATATTGTAATGAAATAACTGCAGACAGAATGCTTCCGGCCGTTTTTCTTTTTTTTAAAGTAAAAAAAATACAGTTGGTATTTTTTCAAGTACTTAGATACAAAAGAGAGAACTGGGAAAGTAATGCGGATGCAGTGAGCAACCGCAAACATTAGCAATCTTTTTACAGCATTGCAAAAAATGCATTACTTCCGATTTTTACTTCTAAACAAATTTCTCTAGTAGAGCTTTTTCTACTCAGTAAAGCATGGTAAACTAAATTCGGTTCGACAATTATTTGCTTCGTTGAAAAATTGAAATGTTTACTAATTATGCCGAATATACAAATTTCCGAACGCCGTTAGTCGCCTCAATGGTTTTGGGTCATTCGTAAAAATGATTGATTTTAGTTGATGCATCGTACAGTTATGTGTTGTGCTGAACGATGATGAAAAGCACATCAGACAATCTATCGTGGTTTGTTTGAAAGCTTTGAAGACTTTGTAAGGCCGAAGAGCTTTGTTGCAAAAGAGCAGGATGTTCAAAGAGAAATGCCGGTGGCGATTTGTTCCTGAAAAATAGAAAAAGCTCCTACATAAGAGACGAGACAGAAAGGTATCATTTCAAAATATAAATGATGCAAATCGTTTTAGAACGAACGGAGTGTCTGACATGTATCGAATTATATTGAACTCTTACTCTTAAACGTATTACATAAAGTAATAGCAGAAAATTTAAATCCATATGCCAATGGCAAAAAGCTGTTCAGCGTTATACAGGTCTATAATAAATTCAGCATATAAGTTCACGCCCCGAGCATATGTTCATTTATTTATGAATGCATATGCCAATACGCCTGAGAAATGTTTTAATAAGTATAAAATATTGTTTAACATGCATCGTTCAACTATTTTTTTCAGGCGAAGATTAAATTTGTAACACGTGTTATTTCCACAATACAATTCGTGCACAATCATAATATATTCACGTGTACGTACTCTGTTATAAAATTTGAATTAACGAGCGACCCTGACCTTCGCCTAGAATTTTCTCATTTTACTTACGTTTCCACTGTGGCGAGGGCGTACTGAAAATTCATCTCTCCAGGGTCGTATTCGTAAATCTTTACTTGGGTTATGTAATTTTGGTATTAAAACTTTTACGATGAACAATTCGAGTGTTTGCAAAATTAATTATCACGTCGTACAGCGGCGAGATTAAACTCAAACATGGTACAGGGTTCAATGTAATTATAATTTTATACGAAGCGATTAATGCCGATAACCTATGATATATTGTATAATCTTTGATATATTTAGATACATATATTTATTTAAAAGAATATAATTTTCAAAAGCAGTGTATGACAATGAGATTCAATACATGGAAACTCTGCGGTACGTCAATACAGCATGAAGATGTATGGTCTCGGCTTTTCAATAGTGCAGCAGACAGGAGAAAAACATTCAGGAAAAATATTTCCGGAAAAGCAAAAAAGTTAGCAGACATGTTGAATGTTAAAAACGAAGACTTATTTAAGAGGGATTTTAAAATCACAATAGGATCCAATTTAACCCTCGGTATAAATATGTAAGTCATATCTGCAACTGGACACGCTAGCTTTTACTGCGCCGCCATCAATCTCTCCCGTTTCCTCACAACATTTGTGCCGAGTGAGGGTGGAACAGGGGTATAAATGGTTGGTAAGTAAGGATAGACGAGACGTTGGGGGACGCTGGCGCCTCATGCAAGTGAAATGGCGCCTCACGTGGAATTACACGTGGGGAGGAGGGTGGGGTGAGTTGTGGACAAAGGATATATTACTCCAACAAAGCGGACATATTATATTATCGATTGCAGGAGGATTTGGTAGTACACAGTGGGGGAGTTGAGCTACCATTGAAACGAAAGAGCTTAGGAAAAACGGGCTATAAAATCACAAACGCCTTTGGCTATGCAGTCGAATACAGCATTTTAATACACAATTTAATACTATTTTTAAGTCCATATTTATACTAATATTTTAGGTGGTAGTAAATGCACATTTCAGAGAGTGCACTCAACACGAAAGCTTTTGCACGTGCTGAATATGAAATGTACATGAGAGTCGCACTCTATGAAAATTTCACCACATATGCCAAATGCATTAAATTTGTATATATGGAACAAATGCGATCATAGCTCGATGATGAAATAATATATTAATATTGTGCAATATGATTTTTTTTGTGTAATTTCATGTCAGGGTGATTATAATAACAAAAATTCTGGAAAATCTGTGCATAGAATATGATTGAAAAACAGGCAAGGTCAAAATGAAATATTAAGCACAAGCGATGACGATAATAAGATGTATTGATTCATCTATTTTGATGCAAACAATGACAATATGAAGGTCGAATATTGTTTTAGCTAAACAGCCTGTCCATACGATTACATAATAGCTAAGACGTGGCCTCTTCATCTCTTCATGCGAAAAATGAGCGGGGAACAGTGTGCATACAATAAGATGAATCATCTATCTAAATAAATATTATGACCTTGCGATTTATTTTATGATAAAATAAAGGTCTCTCTTGAATATTAAAACAATATCTAAATAATCGATATTATGAATATTATATATTATGTATACGATATTAAATTTATGTTCGAGTCGAGGAAGAATCAAATGGTTCATATAATGTCAATCTTTAACACAGTTTGATCACTCGAACAGTTCTCACGATTCGTGCTTCGTCTCAATAAATAATAACAAAGAGAGGTTGTTTTAAATTCTATTGTGTCGGCAGCCTTCGTGAGGTCATGCGAAACTTGATAAATGCAAAGATTTGCAATTGAAAGTGCAATTAGTATTATATTTTAATTGTGTTTACCGTGTCAGGGTTCAAGCAACTGGTTTATCCTCGGTTAATTACAATGGTCAAGTTAATTTCAATGTAAGTAAGAATATGTCGAAATTCAAAGAACACAATAATATAAATATTCAAATGCAAGATAGAGTCAGTCACGACCGGTTGATCTTGCTATTATGTTTATTCTTCTAGTTATTATTTTCATTATGATTTGGTTCTCATATAACTTTTAACATTCTTCGTTCGTGTCGGCGAGCGTATGATTAACATTCTTAAAATTGCGTTCAACATTGACGATGTCCAGCGCTATAAATTGCGTGTAATGAATGCGTTAGAAGCACAAGTTAACTGTTAAACAACCATATATTAATACATTGACCGAATTTGTACGAGGTTTCGACTTATTTTAAGTTATATAAAGTAATCTGGGGTTAGCGTGGCAGGTGACGAGACGATATTGTTGAATTGGAACAATATGATCGAAATAGGTTAAAGTTCATTATCGGCTTGAAAGGATTCAACGTCCTAAGAGCAAAGCCAGGCTAGACTGAAGTCAAAGACCGCCGAGGTCATCTCAGCTGCAGAGTTTTCAGGTCGACGCCTGGCCTTGTCTCAAGGACGCAGACAACCAACAAGGACGAAGGTCAATGCGTGAAAAATCCCAAAATCTAGTGTACAGAGTCGTCAACCATGTATGCATCGCGCCTGTCATTAACCTAATTGGATACGTAAAGGGTGACTTGTGAAGATTCATTCCATGCACGCAAGCAAAATCTTCCCTCCATCATCAAACATGAAATGAAAAGAATGCTAGAGAGGGTTACGAAAGTGGCACTCCACGCATAGGAAGTAAAAAAAACTCGAAGCGAGGGAGGAAGATGGAAATATGTGAAAAGCTGAAATATACAAGAGGGGTTGATGCTCGCAGCGGAGGTTGCGAGGGTTGCACAAGCCGAACAGGCAATCGAGCAGGGGGGAAGACCGTCGAATACATGCGAGATGAGATACATCTCGTCAAAATGAAGAAACTGCAGTTTTCCATATTTTTTTTAATCAGAATGAAATATTCACACGACCGTTTGTACGTATATAAATATATTTTCAATAAAACACAAAAGAAACTTGTATATGTAATATTAACGTTAAAAATTAACACACGACAAATAACGGTCGCATGTATTATAAATTATACGGTAGTGTGCAAGAAAAAAAATTAACATCTACACATTGCCTTTTATGTAAATTTAAAATTATATATGTACATACCTGCATCTCGGGAGGTCCTCCTTCGTCGCGTATGAGCAGAAGATAGCTTTGGTTGTCAATCAACACTTCTTTCTTGAAGCGTCCTCCTTCGGGGCTTTCCTCCTGCATGTAAGATCCGGTCAAGTATCTGTGAACCAGCGCCGACTTGCCTGAAGATAGTGATCCGACGATTCCAAGCCTCAAATCGGGAACGGTTCTTGACAGAGTCCATTCTTGACTATTGACAAAAGAATCTGAAACAAAATTAAATAAATAATTAGAAGATATATTTTAATAAATTATTTTGACTGATAAATAACGTTCGTTACATCCGCAATATTGTCATCCTCTAGGAAACAGTTGATTTTACTTGAACATAGAAAGGTAACATTGACCTTAGAAAAGTTACAAGTATGTGCGTGAAAATTACAAGAAGATCGATCAAATTATTCAAATTAAAGTTAAAAATTACGTGCTTTAAGTTTTCATAATCAGTTCTAACACATACGTCTCGCTCTCTAAACTAGGGTTGTTCAACTGAAATCAGAAGGTGGGCCAAATATAATATTGTCTTAATGGACCACGCATAAAAATATATTATAAATTAATAATAATATAACGCGGTTTACATTAAAAATATACAATAAAAAAAATCTTTGAAAAAGCATTTGTTTGTTTTTTAATTTGGACGTCGCGCATTGTAGTTTATTGATCAAGTTTTCAGCAGTCAACCCTTTTCGACACTTCGATTTTATGATTTTTTATTTAAAAAAGAACGATTCGCAACGATATATTGTGCCAAATGAAGTTATAATCTGCTCAACTCTACTCTGCTAAACCACTTGGCTAATCATTTTGATATTTTCAATGTAAAGTATCGCCATTTTGGTGATCTGTTTTATGTATATTTCTTATAACAGAGCATCTTTGTCTTTTTTTACATTATTTCTATTTTATACAGTTTTTTATTAACATATTTTTTGATATTTACATATTCTTTTATATTTACATATTGTTTTGTACAATAACTTTTTTACTATGTTTTAATATGTTTGTTATGCGTGGTTGGCGAATTGGATCACTCTGTAATGTCAACCACGCATTGTCTTTTTACAATAATAATATAAATAAATAAATAATGCACATTGTCATTTACCGTAAATTTGAAAATTTATCTCTAAAGATTATCACAAATGGACATGCCTGATCTAGATTTTTTTACATTTGTATAAGTTTACAAAATTCACTGCACTGTAAACATTTCATTTTGATGATGAAGTAAATATGTTAGTGAATAACATCTTTAATAATATAACATTTATTTTTATATATATATATATATATATTATAAACAAATTATAAAATAAATGAGTATATCAAAATAATATATGATTATTTTATATATGTTCAAAAATTGAATGGCTTTCAGAAACATAAGTAACCAAAACAACCAATTAAATGAAGCAATTCTAAACTAATCAAACAAGCGCCAACGACTCGTGTTTCACACGATTCGTTAATTGTTGCCAGTGTGTTGTGCAAACACTGTATAATATCAAATTCATTTTCAGGCCAGCATCAATTACAGCAGACAGTTTCATTGATGAAACTTTGAATAATTTGAATAAAAACGGCTTTGATACAATATCATGCCTACCCACCCTCCCCGGTCATTTACTTTCACGTCGGCTCAGGTGGTAATTAACTGAAATATTCTCGTTTGCATGCAACCGGCGTGCCTGTTATCTGCGCGGTTTCGCCAACTCCTACACTAGGGTTCCATTGCTTCTAGGAAGTTTATGGTTTCGCCCGGAAGCCAGAAGCTATATTACAAGTTCGACATTAAAATTTCATCACACGACGGGAATTCTGCACGAGACTATAAATAGTTTTCGCGGATCGGAGCACTTTGTGGTTAGAACACCGGTGCTAAATTCTGTCTCGGGCTGATGGATGCCTAATATAATTTGAATATTATTGACTCGACAATTCGAATTCAATTTAAAATATCTGTCAATTAGTTATATGCTACGATGAATATTAATCAAAGTTTGATAATATTCCGGTGGGCATATTATGTGTATAATTGCGTACATTGGCAGGAAGCGTCGGCACCTTACAGATTCAGTCCCGCGACAGTTATTAAACGAACGGTCACGTTGACGGATCCAATGTGGAACAAAACAAATCACAAACGGAATAAGAAACAAGAAGACAATGGTTCAATCGTCAATGAACACGTTCGAGAAGGCGTGCGGGCTACTCCCTACTTCCTGCGCGTCCATAACGAAAATGACACACGTGTACAGCATTTAGTTCTACGTGTCGAACATGCGAATACGACTAATTCAAAAAGAAACGGTGGCTTCATTAATCATAATATGGCCGAGGCGAACACGCGATGGTTCCTTATCTGGCGACCGAGAGCTAGAACTTGCCGCAGAGATAAGAAACTTCCACGGATGCTTTCCATGGCCGGCAGCGAGAGCGGTCAAAACAATTAACTTAATATGCAAGTTCATAACAGCAACAGTACTAAATATGGAAAGACCAGCTTTTACCGTGAGTGCAACGAGTTACATATTATATCCAAACAGGAATGAACGCTTTTAGCATATGGCCATGTAAACGGATGAATGAATTATTACATACACCGCGGCTTATGTAACTCCAATTTCGGATTTATGCAGAACAAAATATAGCGAACGACAGATTGAAGCAGTTTCGTGTCTGTCTACGCATACAAAATGACGTCGTTTGCTGTCGCCTGAAATACATAAATTAAAATATAATTGCGGTATAGTTTTAAATTCAGATTATGAACTGAGATCTCGACATTAAATTATATGGGATGAGCATAAATATTTTTCAGTTATGGCGCATTAAAATATAAAAGAGACGGTAAGTTGTAAACAGTGTGATTTGTATGTATTATAGATTCGGTATTTTTCATTAAACAGAAAACTCGTAGTATACATATTGAAGAGTAGTATATGTAGATAGCGTAAAAAGTTTCCCGAGCCGAATATCTCCCTCGACAACATCCCTTGCACTCGTCACACAATAAAGAAACCATAATTCTGGAGGATTCTCTTCAGTTAACCAAACAAAATTACCATAATAAATGAATAAATAGTCAAGAATTTGAATAAACAGTCCCGGCCGGGATAACGAGTACCCACTCTAACCCGTAATTGAGTCTACGATCATAAAACGGTTGTACACATACTAATTGCGAAATAACGACAAAAAGTCAACCCCAAATCTGTCACATATATTTTCCGAAACATTTTTATGACGGCTGGTATCGCCGCCTTCGAGGGGTACCATCCGCGGGGACAATGGACTCGGTGCAAGACGATTTATGTCTCAGGTCTTGACCCTGATGAGCATATATCACCCGGGATAATAGACGAATGTGGAGCGTTGCCTAGGCGTGTAGTTATATATTGGGCCCGGGGGGAGACGATAGAATAACGCGTAGCGCCATTTTTTTCTATGAAACACGTTTATAAATTCATTGCACAATGTGCCCAAAAGGCACCGTGACGCAAGGAGAAGACACCGAAAATGTAATTTACGTCAATGAAATCGCCGGGATAGGAATAGAATAAATATGGGGTCGTAAGCACGAATCGTAAATAAAACCGGTGAAAAATGTATTCGATTCGATTCTTGCTGGCGAACCGATCTGCCATGACGGAAACAGTACAGGGCGTGACTTGGGTAGAGTTCGTTGATTAACCACGATCTGTACATAATTATATATACAACTCTAACAATCTAACTGTATGCAGCAATTACTTATAGGTTCTGCTGTACAAAATATATTGTAACGAGTCATAAAAACATTTTGTCGAAGATGAAAACAATACAATTAAAACGTGCTAAAACTTAAAATCTTTCATTAAATTAATGTTTATTATACTATGGAAGATACGAGGTTTTATAAACAGATTAATTATTATCTTATCGCTATTTATTTATCAAAATGAATTATGTGCCCTTCAGAGGCTAATCTTTATCATATACAGTTTGAACGATTATAATTCCAGTTTTTATTCACATTAATATTTAAATTAAAAGAAAATGTATAACTTTTCCTCCGTTTTAGTTAATACACTGCCGATAACGGTCGGCTATTGATTCACAAATTTCAACAAACATTTTATTTAGTGGTGTGAAGCATTCTTCCTCAATTGCGACTTTTAATTCTTCCACTGTCGTCAGGTTTGGGGAACAGGTAGGGTATTCTATGCGACCTATTCGTCCAAGCTATCAATTTGGAAGATTCTCATTAAAATATGCACTTATAGCAGGATGAGGTGCTCCGTCCTGTTGAAAATAAAATGTGGCATTTTCATCAATCCTCTGTGAATGCGTGAAATGTTTGAAAAAACAGATTATTTCAGTAAATTCAAGTAATTAGCACCAGTGTATACATTTTTTCAGGACAGCCTGTACATGTTTCGGTACGTTTTCCTATCTTTGAAGCAATTTTAGAACGCAATTTTCGGTATGGCGTTTAGCTCCATCGGCGATTCTGTCTTTTCTCTTCGATGTTATCAAAATTTTACCATTTAATGTTTTTTTTTTATCTTCGGGATTAGGAAGAAGTTGTATTGGCCACGTCCGGCGAACTCGGATGGTGTCTAGCATTCCAATTTTCGAGTCAATAATAAAAAGGCACCCAATAAGAGTATCAATGTCAAGATACGTCAGGCAAAAGTGTACCAACACAACATAAAAATTAGGACAAAATTTAGCATATTCGTTTTATTAAACTTTGTATCTGTATATGAAACAAATTTATATATTTCGCTAATTAAATCTGAATAGAGTGGGGTTCGCCGTTGTTGTTTTCAAGAATCAGCAAATGCACTTGAGACACGGCCACTAATTAACTCCACAATAGAGTTGAAGGAACGGAGGCGCAAATAGCGGACTTTAAAGCACCGACGTAATAAATACATTAATATACGCATTTATTGTGCTTAAAAAAATGAATGCGATTATAATGACACGATTCAGATGCCAAGTGTGCTCGGAATTTCTATTGAGATCGAAATACTCTACCGAGCATCACATCATGGGTGGTGGAGTGCTGAATATTACTACTAAAAAAATATGAGATTTATATACTTATACCTGTGACCTTTAGAAACAACCGTTAGATGAAGCTCCGTACAATAATAAGTTAAACCGTGATTTGCCGATTCTAATCTGCAGAATGTATCTGACGGACACGACCTCCGCATAACACAATTTTAACAAAATATATTTATACATTATACTGTGATAGATCCAATCGAAAAATGTACCACTATGATACACACTTTTTGCTATATTAGCAATTTTATTCGGCACGAGCCGGCCAACCTGTCTGAGCACTCTACAGACGGCATAGTTGTAAAAAAGTCGTAAAAATAAAATTAACATATTCAATATAGACAGATCCTTTATAGCGTAAAATATTCTTCAGGCAGGATCTCGGGACTATAAAATAGTCAAGAGTATTATACAAATAGTATAATTTACACAACGAAAAGGCCCTTACAAGTACAAGACTACACTTTTAAAACGCCCACGAGGAGCGGTCCCTTTGTACTGGAAGCAGTTACGATTTAACCCTTGGCTAGGATACAGCTGAACTTTACGACCATAGTAAAAATTATTGTTTACGCATAATAAAACACGTGACATCCCAGATTTATTCCGCACGCGTTTAAATGCAATATTATATATTAATTAATGCCAAATCATCGATATGAACAAATTACAAGTGTGGATAAAATAAAAATGTTCAGGTATTTTTTAATAATATATATTTATTTGATGTCTGACGTCTAGAAAAGTAAATAATAACGACAATTTAAAGAAAAACGCAAATTTTACACTGCAATTTAAATTTCTATAATTATTTATTTCGATTATTTCGACGTATGAATACAGAATTTTAATAAGCGAGTGTGAACAATGACGGTTGAGGAATTTCCAGATCGAAAAAAATATAAGAGATAATACTAAAATGATCAATTTGTATTCTGTACACCGTGCACATTGTCAATTTCAGTCGTGGAATATTAAAACGTTGTGTAATATAATATAATTTTTTCATAAATATAAAATAAAATCTTTTAAGAAAAGTTATAGAAGTATTGATTATTATTTCTTTTAAAAAATGTAAACGGTTTTTTGTATTATACATTTAAATAAGTGCAGAACATTATTCTCTTTTTCGCGCGGATTACGTCGAATAGTTTGATTTGATGGTCTGATATGGTAATTTTTGAAAATGGAAGTTCCATGTATATTTAAAATGCATGGTCACAGTACAATTGATTACGTGTACGAAATCATTCACGACGCACTCTCGCGTTCCGGGTTACCTGTGCGGCAGCTGTTCACGACTCTAGCCACACAAGGAACATGCCGACGCGATTGTCGAGAGAAGACCGAGAGAGAGAAGAAGAAGACAAAAAAGCACTATAATACACTGAATTAAGGAGCAAGCAGCATCGCCTATTGTTAAGCCATAAAATATGGAGCATGCCATATTCTCCCGGCCCCCTCTATATCACCGGAAGAAAATGCAAAATAACAGCTGAGCCCGTGGATTTCTCCAGTTCCGCCGACGACCCATTGTACCACCCCTCCGATTGCTCTATTTAAATTCATCAATAGATGTACACGCAGCTGATGTTAATAATAATAACGAAGGAGATACTGAAGCGTCTCGATCGCTGAATGGCATATGCTCGAGTGTTATGGCACATCGGGTTCAATTTTTTTGATCGATCGAATATTCAATACCTAATTATTTATAAAAACGTATGGAGCACCAATGATTTGCAGTATTCGAATGCCGGAGGTCACTCACCGACGAGTCTATGAGTATGAACCAAATATTTTTTTAGCGAATCTAACTGAGCCGTGTTAAAAAAAATATATTCAAACATGTGCAATTTTTCGTGTCGCATATTTTCTCATCCAAATTTGCAATTTGGTCACACAGCAGCCCAAAGAGACGCACATGTGTCGTGATGGCTCAAAGACAAACAACTAATCCTGCGCAAACAGAAATACTGCGGCATTGGAATAGATAAATATTTATTCTGTGTCGAAATATTCAATCGTTCGACGGATGGCACAGTTTTCAAAGTTTATGATTTTGATTTAAAGATTGAACAACATTGAAAAGAATAGATCAGAAGTTTTATAAAAACATGGATTATGAAATATAATAATAAGTACAAACGACTCCCTTTTTGCACAATGGATACGTTCCAGATGCCACCGTGAAAAAAATATGACAATCGACTTATAAACGTAAAAGCTAGGTTTTATAATTTAAAATCAACCCAAATATTAAAAACTGGATTATTATTTATTGATTTTGTAAAATATTGTCGAGAGCAACATTTTGATAATTCAATTTTTTAAGGATTGTGATCTGCGTGATTTCGTGATTTTGCTTTAATTTTTCGATACAATTCGTGAGATAAAGAAAAAAATTAAGATGTCAATGAGGTAACTCAAGAAGTAAATGAAGATCCATTAAAATATACGGTAGATTCCGCTTAACTGGGAAACAATCCCAAATAAACGGCTGACTCTAATAGAGAGAAGTTTAGGGTAAAATTGAAAAAAAATAGTATGTATATCTAAACGTATTAAATTATTTAAATACATATTGAAGTACAAAAAATAAAGAATAATTATACAAAGTACACAGAATCATTGATCAATTGATCTGATAATTTTCTATATTTCTCTCAAAAAATTAATAAATAATTATTTAACCATGAATTATAATTATATATTTAATTTTAAAATTTACTGTCCCGATTCAATGAAATCGTGTCCTAGATATGCGAAGTAAAATACTATTTGTTGCATGTTTTTGTTTCTGTTCCTTGGAATTTGTCCCAAATCGACTGTATATCTACTTTCATTTCCATAAAAAAATACACCATTCATACAAATAATAAAAATATTGAAATCACTATTCAATTCACAGAAAAAATATTTAAAATAATACCTAGGGTAGTTCTTTTGGAATAAAAGACGGATAGTCACCGTATATTTATAGCTACTGAAAATAATGGTAAACCATCCGATAAACTATTACAATACAGAATTTTACTACCACCTGCCTATGTATCAAAATCGTGATTGCATTACGTGCACTTTGAGTCCCTCAGGGTAAAACACGTTGTTAGACAGGTGTTTAAAACATATTTGAATGACTTCAAGACATACATACATACATCATAGCGACTCATTGAGGTTACCGATGCTTGTTCGCCTCCAATCTAGATCATAACTAGGATAGTTTAGCAGCGTAAAAAATGAACCGTTGCAATTTACAAGTCACGCCGTCAAATGAGAAGAATCACTATCACGATGCTATTGTTTCCGAAAGTGACAATAGAACGGTCGGTTTGTGCCCACAGCAAATTGTGACTTCGTGAACAGAACGGAAGCGAAAACGAAACTGGGTTAATTGGTGGAGGAAGTAGAGAAGAACGACTGAATTGATGAAACGAGTCTATATCCAACCATCTATCTATCTACCTGTGGATTCAAAGCGCAACACTGAATAGCGCGACCGTATAATATTTTAAACCATGATACGTGTGATCATCGATCCTATGATTATGATACTGCGAACCCCAATTCAAATCGCATAATCGTGTGTGTAATTCAATCCGAACCCATATGCCATAAAAACTATGATTAATATATTTAATACACTATTCCCATCAAATCAAACTGTCGCGGATAGTTTACCGACGGAAAGTTTTATTAGGAATATACAATCGATTTCCCAACGCTTTTTATGTGACATGGTGAAAAGCGTCAGCGATTATCGATTGGATTAATACAACACCGAAGTAAACATGAATTTTATTGATTTAGAAAGCGCTTGAGAAAAAAATGTGCAATTTATTGCAAATTAAATATGTGATCATAGTTTAAAAGTTAATCAATAAACACAATTCTGTGACATATTTTGCCATAGAGCAGACCGCGCAATCTTAAAATGTCACCACATGACACATGACACATAGCATAAGATAATAATGCAAAAAAAAATTATAAATAAATATCCTTATATGAACGTTATGTATAAATATAAGATTACTTGGTTTTTCTGTTAGCTCCATCGAACACAAAAAAATATAAACCACACTGAGCGGAGATACAATGCGTTGTGCAACCAATCACAATAAATAAAGATAATCCACTGACAATAAAATTGTGATAACGTTTATCGCAAATTTACGTTCCCCGCTGTGAAATATATTTATATATATATTTTTATCTAAGCCATGTTATTCATTGGCGAGGATTTAAACACCATATCTACCATTGTCCAATATTCATATGAAAGTCGACAATGCTGCTGTGGTAGCGACAAGTTATGATGGGGGAGATGGCGATCTCATTGATAGCGATAACTAACGGTATCAGCAGCACAAGGGTTAATCTTTCAAAACAAATATGATACTAATCTGGTATATAAAAAATATATATTTAATACGGTACCGCCTAGACTCACCGGATTTTCGTTTCTCCTGCACGAGCACCAGCGACTTGGTGCGTTTGGTCCTGAGGGATCGTCGTCTCATCGATCTCATGAAAGCTTCGGGCATACGCGAAAATCGCGGCGCCTCCATAGTCTTTTTTTCGGGCAAGAAAAAATTCTTTACGGCCAACATTTTGCAGTATTATGTTTTACACGCAACAAACACACACGACACTGAAAAATTGCATACAATTTTATATCGAGATTGCGTAACAATTTATCTATAGATATCCGACAACAATAACAGGACGAATAATAGCGTCGGCGACCATCTGTGCAAATACGCATCACAGTCTGACGACAGTGGACAGCCAAGACGATGGATCTGTAATCTCCAGTGTTTATCTAAACGTATAATCGATCTGTCGGATAGTATATCAAAATCAGCCGGGTACGTGAACATTGATATGCAGATATGAAAACTGTTAACCGCAGACCGAGAACTGGAACGGGTCAACTGTATCAAATTGTAAAGGCTCAAGAGTGAATTATTTCTATATAATGATCAAACCATAATAGAAATAACGTTTTTCTTTAATCCGCAATATGAAAGTAAGACATTAACATGATAAGAGCACTGTGTCAATGTTGATATTTGTCAAGAAAAAAATAAATATAAAAGTATCATTATAAATAGAGTAAACTATTCAAGTATTTTCAATTATCTCGTGCCAGATTTTCAAAGAGCAAATATAAACAATGACATCAGCATTAGAATATCTTAATACGTTTTCTAATTGCGCTATCTTTGTGCTCAGACGCTACGTGACTGTTGAAAGAAAGCAATAAAAGGATTAAATGTGCAAAGGCCAATCTTTGCACAAGTGTGCAAGTAAATTGTATATACCGGCAGCTAAGATTCGGATCGCCGTGTCCAAAATTTAACGCCTACAACGCATGGACCCGTGAATCTTTTTTTTATTTATAAATTAAAATGAACCGGTCCAGTTGCGAAACTTCAGCAATGACAACAAAACAGTCGGGAGAAGACGTCCCACGCTGAAGCCGTCTCGTATTGGTCAAGTGAATCAAAATAAAAAAGTAATCGTCTCAAAAACATACTATTGCTAATGGATACCTTCAGGATATCCTGCGGTGAAGATCATACATAAATCTGTGTCGGTGTAATGGAAAGTGCAAGACTTGTAGCAGCTGCCAAGTGTGCACGTATAATCTTACCATGAGAATGTAAGTAATGGAAATGGTGTTTACGATTAAAATAAAAATCCTACAGAAAATTCAAGCCAGTAACGGCTTCGTATGACCTTAAGATTAGGCATGTTGATTTAATGCGATAGTATTGTGTTTTTTGTTGACTATTTTTCACATAGAAAATTATATGTGGAGATTTTCTTAAGACAACATATACGAAGCGGCTGGCGAAGATATTTGCATAAACACAATACTTCTAAACATGTTCTGTATTTAAAAAAAATATTTGGCAAAAAAATCTATAAAAAAAAGGTGCTAAAAACGCGATGTTGAAATGGAAAATTACGTAAAAACGATTTATCGTTTGATATTTGGGAATCATAGTGAAACGACGATTTATGTAATTTACATAATTACTTTCTAATCATATTGAATTCAGTATGAGAGCATTTTTTTAAAATCATAGCATATGTCTATTTAATATTATGATATGTATAATTCTTCTTGGGTTATGCCGGATAGAATAAATCCGAGGGATAACTTCATCGTTGTATTTTCATGGGACTTAGTGGGAGAAGTGTGCATCTTGATTTAGACACAATTCTATAAGCATACATAGAAAAATCATGCCAATTGACGTAAATACGAACGACAAAAAAGCATAATGCACAGAACAAAATTAGCATATATTCACTACGCCATAATATTCTATAGATAAAATACGCAATCTTGAAATAAAAAATAAAACGTCACGAATTTCCACAAAAAATAACGTCTTCATAAACACATACACTATTAGTTCATAACGTCTCTGTCTGCAGTTCATTAATTTTATTTTGACACATTGCGCGCGAATTGTCGTTTGGAAAAACCGGAAGTGCGCGCGCAGTCGTGCGGACTGCGCGAACGATCGCCTCCAACTGCCATGCGCCGGCGAACGAGTACTCGCGCAGTGAGCGGGCGCGGTGCGGGGCGAAGCACCGCAGGTATCGGTCCAAGTATCGATCGCAGATATTCGATACCGGCGTAATGCGATTTTCAAAATTTTACGTATAAATTAATAATAAAATAAATTATCAAAATAGAAGCAGCGAAATTCAACAAAAAGAATACTTGCTTGGACAGAAATAATATTACTTACAAAAACAATATCAACGGTGCGGAAAAAATCAACAATTAACCCTTTCCACTCTGAAGGCCATAACTGTTGGCCCAAGTGAGTTTGGTAGG
>JAGXCT010036846.1:37137-60308 GCA_022495035.1 Philopotamus ludificatus
TACTTTTGACAATGATTATTTCGATATTAGTGATGATGGCCCTTTTACGTTTGATTACGTTTGTTAATCATAATAGTGATGATTGTGAAAGTTATGAATGATTATTAATAGCACATTCATTCAGAATTGTGAAAAATGTATAAAAAATGATAATAATGATAATTGACATTGGCAAAGACAATTCGCTCAGCAATGAAACATATAGTGGAAGTAAAATCATCCCTCACGAACGAAAAAAATGTGCATACTCTAGCGATAAGACAGACGATGAAGAGAATTCTACACTCATTAATCCCTCGCCATCAAGAATTTCAAATTTGTCAAAAAAAAATCGTACACTATATGTAATAATTTTACACAAAAAACAATTAGTTTTACTTTCAGTGATAGAATAGTAGGGCCAAATATGTTAATCTATTGATAATTAAAACCTATAGAAAATAATCTAAAAAGAAACTAAAAACCAATGACTCGTGTGCAATTTGTAGATGGACTAGTTATTGAACTGGTTGGAAGTCACAGGGAAAGATGAATAAAAAAGAGATAGACATTGAGTGCATCCAGAGCAGCGATTAAATCACGTCAATCTACATCTGATAGCGACTGATAAACAAAAGAAGAATAGGGATTGCATTGTTTGCTGTTCTGATAGAAAATGAAAGCAAATATTTCCTATTGTATGCATAATTTATAATTGTTATCATAATAAAAAATATTAGAATATATATTTTTTTACTTAAGTAACAAATAGGCAAATATTTTTATCAAAGTGAACCAAAATTTCATTCCATAAATCACGGTCATACACATTTGAATGACCATGTGTCAGTATTCTCAGACAGTGTGCCAAAACTAAAGAACCAAGTTTTTTTTAATTTTTAATTAGTAAAAAATGATTTAATCTTAAATCAAATACAGTATTACAGATGTTTTTAATTCACTTCTCCGAAATATAAATATATATTTTTTACAAATTCGAATTTTTTTTATCCAGAGTAGCTGATTGGTTTTGTATAAAAATATCCAGAGTGGAAAAGGTTAAAGCTTGCACAGAAATAATATTACTTGCAAAAAACCATGTCAACGGTTCTGCAAAAAATCAATAATTAACATGATCATGAATATAATCGCTTCGCGACTAAATAATAAAATAAAATTAACAGTCAACCATCGGAAATCCGGTCCTTATCAAATGTAAAATGCGTAATAGGGAATTTCCTTCGGATTTCCTTGTTCTATATGGCCGGATAAGCCACAAGAAAATCCACACCTACGTAAGAGATTTAAATGTGTAGGAAATCGTAAAAGATCCACGGTATTATCAGCCGGCGTGAACATTCGACGCGTTGTAAAACGAGAGAGCGTAAAAAAAAGAAGAAAACGACGCTCGTAACATTGCTAAATCCAGACTAATGATATCAATGTGGCTATTGTTGAACGTTGATGAAAATCCGTCTGTGATTATACGACTGGATTTACTCAATTTTACATTTTATAAGCAAAGAAATTCTTGGACTGATTCCAAATGAAAAATACTATTTTCTTAAAGCAAATTGTCCATGTTGTTAAAACGCATGTTCAATATTTAAATAAAGCAAGATTATTATATTTATAAAATTTTAAGAAAGCCAGTTGTATGTAAGTGGAATTATCTGTTTTCCAGCAATAATGTAATATTGTAATAATGTGAGATTCACAGATTAGCAATGGATGGAAATATAAGTATTTTTAATTATTTGAGCCGTACTTTTAAAAGTGATATAGCTTCCCGATTTGATTTGATATATGTAGATAAAATATTTTTATATTTAACATCTCACTGTCAATGGTGTACAACATCCTCATGAATTTATCGAAAGTAGTTGGACTGTATAATGTTGTCGCAAAGAAGAATATTTTTTAAAGTGGAATAACTCCATTTGTATCAATTATAATTAGACAACATTTTCTCGCATTCATTTTTATTTATTATACCAAATAAAACGTTAAGATTTTGTGTCAACCAAATTACCAAAAAAGGCAATATCAATAAAATGGATGAACTTCAAAAAACTTTTATGGAAGTAAACGCGGAATTTAAAGTTTTTGATTTTTTTTGGAAAACTAGTAAGTATTGTAGACAATTTAGAGACTATAACAATAGAGAAATATAGAGATATGATGAGTTTTTTCCCTTACATACATCCGATTCATCATAATTAGTTCACCATGCTATGTATAATGGAGGAATAAGTATTTTATTAGTTATCTTTATGAAGTAATTCACTTTTCGTACTAGATTTATACTCAATTATAATATAACTGTAATTAAATTCTCAATAAAGTTAATTTTCGTTTACTTACATGTCTGCATTTAATGTCAATAATCTATTTAAAAAAAAAGATTTCAGAATAGCCGATTTCGATTAAAATATATATTTAAAATTGCAATTGATTGTATTTTTCATAATTTGTTGTTATTGAAAGTGGTATGTGTAGCTAAAAAAATGATATTTTTCTTTAATATTTTGACAAAACTCTTTTTGCATAATGAGCTTTAACATGTTGACAATTAAAAAAATACATTACTCGTACTTGTGGCAATATTTGTAAACTTATGAAAACGCAATCCTTTAATAGTCAATAAAAAAAATAACAAGAATATCAATTAATCAGATACACATGCGAAGTAAAATGAAAAGATGTTTCATGAAAAATGTATTTTATTATCCACCTTATACAAATGTTTGGGATACACTGCTCTATAGAATAAAGTAAAGGAAATATCAAAGAGCGATCATGACGAGGTTGATCTGTCCTAGACCTCTGACAATTAATTTATTAAATATTACTCGCTACTTTCACCGCAATTACAACATATATTGTGATTTTGATTATGTATGTATATCGAGAGGAAATAATAATGTGCCTTACGATGCATTTTAATGTAATTATAATTAATTATTTAAATTAATAGATAAAACACATTGAGTATACGAAATAAAAAATTACTGTAATTAAAATTACAAGCGCATCTGCATGATATTAAGTGGTCGTTGACTTTGATCAATCACAAATTTTTTTTTTTGAAAATTACCTACTATGTGCACTTAATAGAGGAAATTCTCATGCATTACTATGTTCACATCGCAACGAATGCGATCCGCTAATTTATTAATTTGAAATTGCCTGTGATATACACATAATGCTAAATGGAGATTGACACGATGATGGCTTTATCATAAGCGACATCCGAAATAATTAATTTCAATTAATAAATATGATGTATGAATACATGGCGTTCAACACGATCATCATCATCATGATTAATATTTTGCAAGTGAAATTTACGAAGGAGAAAAAAACGACAAATACAAAAATTCGTTGCGAATAAAATAAATCGAAAGGTCGATAGAAAGTCTGCCGGCAATGTTAAGGTTGTAAGGTCAACGATGAAGATTCAAGCCGCATGCATGCCTCGATATGGCGATGGTTGGGCATGACTGCTTGTCGGCGACGGCCAATTACATAAATCCAAATATGTATAAAATAAGTATGCTAAAATAAAATGCTAGCCCAAGTTTTATCTTTTAATATTGAGCCCATATACGATTGAGCTAACGATTTATTATAAATAGAAACTAACTAAACAGGTTTGTAATTAGGTATCGTTTTAATTTGTAATATAATAATATTTAATTATATATTAACTTAATTAAATTGCATTATTATTAAAAATTAATTATATCAACAATAATGAAATAATATTAACGGCTAAAATTATATTCATAACGGTAGATGCTTAAGACGGTACCGTCTAAAAATATATTGTGTAAAAAACGATGCAAGATCTCATTAATAAAAATCAACCTGTAGCAAAAATAAATGGAATTAAAAATTTTGTTTTTAATTGCATATGAAAATATTTCCTTGACTCACAAGCTATCATTTTTGTCACGATTGATATAATTATTCAGTAGTGAGTTATGTATTTTATAATCCTAGTAATTCTTTGTAGTTAATCATGCAGTCATAACTAATTTTCAAGTATTTTCAGTTACTTTAATTGTTTCAGCTTCAAGTGGTTATTTCTCCACTTCCTGGTTGCTGCTCACATCTGACTCAATGTTCTACAATGCGATGTCAATTAAGTCTTTATCATCTGCATCAATATCTTCACGGTTTCAAGTTTTCAGCTGTGCCTTTTTTGATGAAATGCTTCATTTTCGAGATCCTCGATAGTAAAATATTACTATTATGGATTATTTTTGTTGCTCCGATGATAACTGATGAGTTTTCATAACAAAATGGACTTTGATTTGATTGAATTAGATTTGTGATTAGGAAGAAATACTTAATAATAAGTTTTTCTTTAACCTATCCGTGGCTATAGGGTCTATTAGGGACTTCAAGTTTTTGATTTTCTGTAGCAATATGCAACTTTGCAAAGACTTATTGTTTAATTATAGTTCTATGAGGTGTAAAATGACAAAAAAACAGTGGTAAGATATTCTCTATATTTTAATTACTATTTGTTAATCCAATAAAATAATAATGGTAATAATTATAAACGGATATCTCTATGTGTTTCGCATATTGTAATATAATTTAAGTCGCGGTCCACAGAGCGATATCACAGACGACATAACAATGTTAACATCTTTGATGACCGTAGCCGAGCATGAGTGCAACAAACGACCTGTTGCCCCACGATCTTATTCAACAGAACGTGATTAAAGGATGATACAGAACGCCAGCTTTTTCCTCTTCATCCTCACACAATTGCATATGTCGACAATGGCCAACCATAGAAAACAAATCACTCCATTTGACCTACAAAGGGGGGCGTTGAAGTGATTAATGCTACCATTATCCGCTACTTCAATGAATGACATTGTTGTCCGAGCGGCACAGCGTGACAGTACCTACGAAACTAATGACGCCGAGGATCAGCGGACAGGTGATTGGACAGAATCAAGCGACAAAAGATTGGACGAATATTTCAAACGACAACGACTGACCCCAGAAACAAATTAAGACACAAAATAAATGGACATATCCTCATTAGAGAATATTCAGTTTTGCCCTTGACATTACTTACAAGTAAATTAATTCAAACTGATTTAATCATTCGACAACGAGCAGCGTACTTTTTCTATACTCATACGCACATGACCATGGACAACCACGATAGCAACGAATAATTCTTCATCGACCTAGATAAGAGTACACACTATAAATCAATCGTCCAACATAGTCTTAAAGAAATCCGATGAAACATTTGCGCAAATAATGTTAACGCATTAATTTAAAATGGGGTTACAAAGTTATATTTATGAATAGAATAAAATCATTCAAAATTATAATTTCGCGGAAAAAAACATCTGCTTAATATTCGTAATGTAAAAAGCAGGTGATATAACGAATAATAAAAGTTATCGCCAGTTATATTGAGCAATTCGAGTACGCGTAGATAATTATTTAATGTCAAAGTTACAGGTGAAACCTACGCCATAATGCGTGATGATAAACGGGCTAATGAATATAGAGATAGAGCAATAATAATGAACCAATTAATAATACGCTCTATGGCATTATAGTAGGTGGTGATTGATTTGGAATATAAAAACTGGACATATGAAATCTAGTTGTGGGATAGTGAAAATCTATCATATTGCCGGTGGGCTTTCTATGCTGGATGAACATGAATGATGTAATACATACAAGATAAATCATAAATTGTATAGCGAAATTGTAATGTTCTTGTTAATGTCATAAATTTGAGTCCAATAGCCACATTATAATACTCTAATCGATTTCAATACGCCTCGTATTAGTGTCAAATCGACAGTTTCACGCTTCAAGAACAATAAAAATGAAATAATTGCTTTATTTTAGAGGTACGTGGGCTAAACGAACAAAGCGATGCGGTGCGGTGAATCACCTGAGGTCCCGAGTCGCCCACCCGGGTCATCTCTACGGACCTCTAGGACCTCCACATCTCCCCACATTTGTGATATACAACGTGTCATTAACTATGGCGCGCTGAGAGGGTCAATCGAGCCTCGACATCCACGTATTATAGTTTCGACCATTTGCAATCTGAACACTGAACAAACAAACAATCGTGATTGATCGTAAAAGATTTGACTGATAATGTATAAATGTATGCACATACACACTGCCGTCAGTAAAATTTGTTATTGAGCAAATTTTGTTGCAAATAATGAAGGTCGAAGCGATTAGTCACAGATATAAACATGTGAAATACTACGGAAAAAATAAAACTTGGGTATTAAAATAAGCAATAAATATATTATGTCAATACTTTGAAGTATGAACAAAATTGTCATGTCTTTTGTTATGAGAGATATGTTTTAAAGCATTTTTTTATAGTCAGTAAAAAGAATAATCAGAAACAATTCCCGTCTGTGAATAATTCTATCATACTATTATACGCTTATTATAATATATTTATAAATATATAAACCACAAAAAAAGGTATTTTTTCCATACACAGTTTAAACTAAAGAAAATGATAATATAGTGATATATAGATAATAAAATAAAGCCATATATTTTATCCAGATAAGATAAGTAATACAAGGAATTACCGTATTATCATTGTATATAATATATTATAATATAAACGGAACCATAAAAATATTTTGAAACACATTGCATGCAGTGCATGTATCACTATTGTAACGAAAATGTGTGCGAGGACATATTTTTCAAATGAAATATTCAAAGTTCATGACTAGAGAGTCCGTTGCACATTTTCATGAGGTTTTTCATACATTGTGCCGGAAGAGGGTCTTATGAAAATTTATAGTGGAGACCACCTGGAAAACATTACCAGTAGCCGGCTAAGAAAATGAATGCAGTGGCCGCCGTATAAATCGTGAAAAAGGCACAACATTTCACACTTGTGTCCATTTTCATTAATACGTAATGCGAAAGAACAACACATAGGAAAATGGCAAAAACATGATTCTGAATAATATAAATATTACGATATATACAAAAAATTAAGATGACGAGACACGAACAAATTTTATTATCGCAATATGTATGCAAATTTGCGAATCTTTGAACAAATAGATGATGCAAAATATCTTTGTTCGCCTCATTCAATGCAAATATTGCACGGCTTTGCATCACGGCACAATTTTGCATCAGGTGAGTCATCTAATTGTAGATAGCTCCAAGCATTCACGATCGTGTCGCACCTATAGATGCGATCATATTTCTAATCATACCCAGTTGACGCCATTTATGTCATCGCCGAAAAAATATAAGATGATATCATAAAAATTCTGTAAATGAAAATGAATGTATACCGCAATTACAATTAAAGAAGAGACGCTGCTCTCAGAGTGAGCACTAAGCGAACCGTAAAAAGTCCCTGCCAGTTTTTTTGCACGGCGGTAAAAGGTGGAAAATTACGCACGTCGGTTGTCGCCTTCCTGTATTATACTCGAGGCATGTACATACAAACCTCAACAAGACCAGAGAAGCAGAGTGGTGTTTAAAAATATTTAAATATTTAATTTAATACACCAATCGAAAATAAGTATTTAATAATTATATAAAAAAAGCAAATTATTATTATCGAAAATGATATTTTTTGTCGTTACGTGCCGTCACTGGTGCATTTCCACAAGTCACCAGGATTTGAAATTATTTATGGCCGCAAATATAGAATCAATGAACGGGAAAAAATGAACGAATCAATCTTGGATACGATGAAATATGATCTGCACAGGAGGGGAAGTTAAAAAAAAGCAGTTATGGAATTAAATAATTTTCCGCAAAGAGAAACATCGCGCAAGAAATTGAATTTATGCACGCCGAAACTCAAATTAAAATATATGCAGCAAATTTCGCTTTCGGAAAATTCCGGTCATATATTTTCATTCGAATCGCTTATACAAATGGAACAGGTGGAGGGGTACAGCGAATAATATTCAGAGAGCAGTAACTCAGAAGCAATTAAACTTTTGCTCGGCCGAAACGAGAAATGGAAAACGCACATAAAATGTTTCCATTTCGCCGAAATAATAATGGAAAATGCGTGTGTGTATGTAAGCATTTCCAGGCGAATTAGTGTCGTTTCAGCGATTCGGATTTTTTTACATTGTCCAAACACCCCTCGATCAACGACAATGAAACGCACAATAGAATACCAAATGTGACATGTACGTTTCTCAATTATTTCGCGGAGATTCCCCCGCGAAAATAACGGGAATGGATCCGCCCATTTCTCCAGGATGACGTTTCGCAGAGCATTTCCCGCCCATCGGCACAATGCGCAAATGGGCTTTCCGCATCACCAACTACCGCATCATTACTGATGCTGACTAAATCTGTACATAGACGACAGACTGTTACAAAAAAATATATAATTCAAATATCTAAATAAATATTTAGTATAATTTTCTACGAAAATTTAATACAGAATGACATCATTAAATACTAATTTTTTAACTGATTTAAAATATTTTGTCATCAATATATTACAAAAATAGTAGTAATAAATATTACACATTTTCTGTACAGTCGGTATGTATAATGTATGCAGGGTGATTTTTTATTCATCGATTCATTCGATTATATTTAGAAATATAATGGGAGATCAACGAACAAAATTTATGAATCGTGTTTAATGGCAAAATTTATCGCAATATAACGCATGTCATATTTTTAATCTATTGTCAGTCTTTAGGTTATGAATAATAACGACTTAGAAAGTTCAGTGCAAATATTGATCCAGAGACAAATTTTTCTGGTATTATTTCCAAGGTAATAAATATTGACATCGTTACACATTAAATCAGGAAATAGCTACCAATTGAAGCAAGAATCGCAACACGGGGGATAGAACATTTTACGACCCACAACACGTGTGGTATACCCATTCTGTACATAGCATAGTGGTGCGCCGAAAAGGTTCGCACTAGACCTGCAATAGATACACGAATACAATACCGATAGTCTAATTTACGATTTCAAGGATCATTTGCGAATTTTGACTCATCATGGGAGATTGCAATGATACGAGGGCACAAACACAGCACAATGCATAAACAGATCGTACATTACATGCCTGGTAAAAGATTTTTGATGCTGTCCCAATTTATTTGATACAAATGAAAAAAATATATCAATAGATCGATAGGGGCGCAGTGTAAAAAATCGGTTACAAACTAAAAATATTTATAATAAGTTTAATTTAAAATATTTATTATAACACGGAGCGCTAATTTTCTGTCACCGGTTTTCCCCTGAGCTCGATACAAGTAGTATCATCATCCAGTCGAACAAAAAAAAACATTTATGACGCAAACACAGTTTCGTTTCAACAATTCATCTCATTTGTAACAATTCGCGCTGGGGTGGGTATTAAGCACGCCACCAACCCCTGCTTTATTAGCGAATTCACCCTAAATAAAAATAAAACCTGATATAATTATAACTTTCTAATCAGCGCGTCAAATACGTGCCCAACACAATGAACCTCCCCCGAGTCGCGAACTATAAAACACCCCAAATTTAATAATAAAAAATCTACCCCCAACCCCAGAATATAATAGAGTGACCCTCGCTCGAACAATGCTGCACACTCATTATGCAACTGTGGACATTGTGACCCACTGGTTTAGCACTAATCAAGTTATGATAAGAATGGTCCAGAGTTTTTCGGGCATTGTTCGACATTTAAGAGTGCAACGAGCTCTTTTTGTCATTGCGGTGCGCGTGCGCAGGTTTTTGTTTTAACCGTTTGTCCGGTCAAATGTTAGAGTTGGACAGCTGCCATCGCATAACTGGATCGTCCAGTCGGTAAAACATTAATGGGATAAAATAAAACCGTGAATATTCAAAATGTACGGGCGTAATAAAAAAAATCTTTACAAATATCGATTTTGTAATAAATCAATTTATTAATAATAATATACGTACATGAAAAAGCTTTTATAAGTTTAATAGCCCCTTTAATGTAGTATCCTAAAGTGCGTCCCTACTAAAAAGTGGGCGTCACGGTCAAATTGAATTTGACTATAATTTACCTAGTATTAATGACAGGTTTACAATGTTCCTAATATTTCAATGAACGGGGACTAATAAATATTATAACAATTAATTACGTCGTGCAGATGCGTCCCCCATTCCGAAACATACAATTTGCGGCAATTTATAGCTAAACGAAGAAAACCAGTAAAAGTTTTCACTGCGATGAAAATTTGTAGAATTTTATTAAATTAATTTTCTAAAAGACACCAACAGTCAAACAGCAGATTAATTGATATAAAACATTTTTATTATTAAAAATGACCTTTAATCCCTGAGCTAAAGTGCATATATGAAGTACGTTGTACTAGGGTCCTTTGCAACAGCCGGCAAACAATGAGCCCTCCTATCACGCGGAACACCTTTCCTCATTACCAGAGGGCAGCACGCACCTGGTGGAGTTTTACGTCAACTGGGTCATTGCACGAAGAGAGCCGTGATGAACGGGTTGTGAAAGATACCATAAAACTATAATTTACCTTGTATTTATAACTGGTAGAATTATGACGCAAATGACATGCACATGGCTATCTAAACGACATACTCGTCCATGATGTTAACCAACCCCCATGCTTCCAATTCTCCATAATAATATGACACCCAACACAGCGTGTTGTAGTTTTGTCCACGTGCTCCGGCACGTGCTAGAATACGAGCACTGCATGGCGTAAATGACTCCTGTAGTGCCCAATTATTGATTTGTGCCAAAGCTTTGTGGCACTTTGGAGTTCTCTGTAAATCTCATTATTGTGGGAACAAAGCCGCCATAGAACAATACCCACGTGAAAAACATTCCTAGTATCGTTCTCTGGCGTGAAGTGAATAGCGCGACGTGATACTATTATACTCGACATGCATAGTTCGTGTAGAGTGAGTGCATTTTATTATTTAAAACGATCGAACGCAAAAGAGATGCATATTAAATACATGCAAAATAATTTAGTATAACATGATTTTATAATATCAGCGTTTTTTCTCAGTATACCTCTTTAACATGGTTATACAAATATATAATTGTAATAACAAACGTACAAAACATTTGAAATCTATGTGTATTATTCATTCCATACTTCTCAAGTCCTAAAAAGTTGACAAATTTGCAATATAGACGGATAAATCTTCTGTTTTAAGTGTTAAACCCCAGTGGATTTGTTTATGAGGAGAAATTTTGTGTACATAAATAGAAGATGACAAATTATTGTAAATAAATTATCATAAAACAGATATGAAATTGGTTGGAAGCGTTTAAATATGGAGCAACAGAATTTTGAAGAAGAGTGAGAGCTTCGAGACGCAATAAAAAACATATTTTAGGAAGCTCTGGAACTTTTAGGAACCACCATGCAGAGAAATGTGGAAGATAAACAATAGTTTGGAAGAAAGAAGATGTTATGATTCCGCTACTGTGCCGGGTTAGGCGATCCAGAATTGTTTCCATCTTGCCAAAAATAATATTATTTAATAGGGAAAATGCATAAAACAGGGAAAAGCCATGGATCAGTAGATCGTTTACGTCCAATTTCGAGTTTGGATCTAAGGCTCTCGAAGAAAAAGACAACAGACGTAAAACTTTGATAATCCCCCAAGACTGAATTTCAAAAATTACATTACATTATTTATGTTTTTTTTTTAAATGAATAATTTTTAAAACTAACATCGTATTAGAAGTGTGCGTGTCCAAATTTTTTCTTTTTTAAAAATATTTATTTTATTATCCTAAAGAAGTTAATGCAATGTAATTTTTTAGGAATTATTTTATTTTAGAAAAACCTATATTTTATGTAATACTTGAATTGATAAATGCAATTCTAAAATGGTACTGTAATTGAATGTTCATTCAACGAAATTTTATATATTTAATTCTGAATATTATTTGAAAAGTTTAGGACATCAAAATCAAAATCTCGGAGAAATTTATATTGAGAAAAGTAATTCATAATTAACATCCCATTCCTCTTAACATGTTCGCAAAATAACATACAGTGAAACTCCGTTTTTACTTGCCCGGAATTCACGTTTTTTCGCTATTTGCGTTAAATTTTTACAATCCCGTTTTATTTTAGTATTTTTTTTTATAACCCCGAATCTACGCTTTCCCTCTAATTACGTTTTTTTTATCAGTCACTTCAATAACGGCATTTCACTGTACTTCAGAAACTTTTATTTTGCACAGTTTGCTTCGACACGGTTATAAAAATGAATAAAACAGTCAATATTGTCACCAACAAGTAATCTTATACAAAATATTGTTATGAATACTTCAGCATAGAAAAAATGTAACACAACGTGATGATGATGATTTCGTATGGCTTTTACTTTCCCATTCTTCGCATGCTCGTCTTATTTTACTATACTATGTTTACTACAAATAATAAAACATCATTGATGTGTGGGCCGGAAAATTATTATACATATTAAAAAATTAATGAAATAACCTAATCTCATACTTTTGTTGACCATTCCTATCTTTACAATATAGCATTTGGAAAGAATTCACGATATAAATTAAAAATCGCAGGTAATTGGCACACATTCAAATATTTAACCATTTTATTATATTATTCATATAATTAGTTAAAAAAATAAGGTAGAGTTGAATATACTTTTTAATAAGCAAACACATGTTTCGTATCGTATGAATATTTAATATGTAGAATTGAATTCAAATCCAATATGTTATATCGCATAAATCACAATAAACTTAATTATTATACAATTTCTGATATAATTAAAAATATGACTCGAATTTATTTAATGAAGAATTTTTATGGAATGCATATTAATATTATATTCAAAATAATTATTGGGAAATAACATCGATATTTTATATAATTAATAAAAATAATGTTTACAATACGTTACATTTATCATAACCGATTTTTAAATTTATAATATTTTTGGAAAATTTAAATGATTTATCATTATCAGAGAAAAAAATAGGTGAAATGTTAATTCACGGTTGGGTGCCACTTTAAGCATTAGAATAATTCATATATCATACAGAATATAGAGCAGAAAGAATCGAACAGGACACATTCTAAATCAAACTAAATAACGACCGACACAATCCTCCAACAATCGAACATATGCGTGCCAACGACACATTTCTAGCAATTGTATCTTCAGACCTAATTTATTGGCGTCGGGGTCGCAGTTTTCGCACGGACACGTCGCAAACTATCAACCCGAAATTCGCCATACATCAAAACGGGACAAAAAAATAAATTTAAAATAAAAGTCGGGGCGTGCACCCCATAAAGAAGTATCTGAGATTGGGGGCTGGGCCTCGTTTGGCGAATGACGATTTAAGTTTAAAAAGGGGGGCCTTACTATACGCGGATCCTTCGCCGTACGACAATCTTGCCCCATACATTTTTTATTCAAAAGCCGCACCTCCTACTGGGCAAGTCGCGGTAAGGGATGCAATTTGCGAATAAGAAATGTAATCGCATATAACAACATTAATTATGGAGATCAGCGTCACACGATGTAGAATCACAATGAGGGCTCGAGCTGTGTATTGTGTGATAAATTCGGGTCTAATTTAAATCTCATTATAATATCAACCGAATTTATTGCAAGTAATAAAATGTACATATGTACTCGAGTGCGGAATACGAACACATACTGAGTAAATAAAACATTAATATATTTTTTATAAGGGCAGCATTTCTAAAGTTTCAAGTATTAATGAAATTAAACATATTTTGGATTTTAATGTAATTCATGTATAATTGTTATAATTAATAATTCGAATGTTTTAACATCTATCAATGAGCGATTATATTAATAATTTAACAACGAGACGTTTTTTCGCTAATTTCAAATTGTATAAGTGAATTGCGTCATTTTATTTCTAAATTTTGAAGCATAAATAGAAGATTGTGGTTTTATTTACCAGTAAAGTTATACGTATCTGAGAACGCCACGTTGGCGGTCCGCGGTTGTTTGCACGATAAAATAAAACGACGTCCGTGGTCGGTAAAGTGTTAAATTAAATAAATGTAATTTGTGATCCATGATTGAAATTGCAACTACGTATAAATCAAATTAAATAACAATAGAGAGAAATACTTCAATATTAAATTCAACCCTTCATACAACGTGTCTAGCTTAATTTGTATGGAATTAATTCGACAGTTATTAAAAATTATCAAGCAAAAAAATTGTTTCAAACCCTCACAGCAAAAATTGTATAGTAATTATAGACACAACTGAATTAAATTAAAAAGTCTTTATATAGAAATTCCATTGTCGAAAGAACAAAATGGATCAGTATCAAAGGAATAAACCCCCTATCACAAAACGATCTAAATAAGAAAATAGATCGATTTCGCGTTCTTTTCATCGCGAAGGGTACCAATACATGTATATAAATAATAACATATAAGAGGATTTATTATTAATGATTTTAATTTTCTATTAGATATAAATATTATAATTTATGATAACGCTGGATTTAATTTAAAAATAAATATAATTTTGAACCATTCTGTATTCATATATATTTTTATAATGTAGATATACAATTTTAATTTAGCGTCTGAAAAAAATGCACGTATGAAAGGCAGAGAGTGAGAGAGAAATAGATTGTGGAGTAGGTGAAGAAGATAATGCGGCTGAAGCGAACAATACAGGAAGAGAAACAATAAAAGGGCCGGAGCAAGATGTGGGGATGTGGAACGGTGGAAGGAAGTGGAAGGTCTCATTTTTGTATTTTCGTTGGGGTTGTTCTGTGAGAACCCTCTCCGGAAATGACGAAAGACAGAAAATATAATAATATTACGAATATATCCGGAATGGAGCAAATGATTCGAGAGGATTTGCGCAAAAATCTGGCGTGTGAATTCCGTATTATTTCGCAATTCACAAAAGATGTAGAAAGAAAATAATACCCAATCGGGTCGGAGATAATTGAAAACGTGTTCTTCTTATACATTTTAAAAGCCGTTGTTAATCCAGACACAATACATGCAGCTTATTCCAAAAAAAAATGGAAAAGACTTATTACGATTATTTATATTTATATATGTTTAAATGTATTACACATTCACACCAATAAAAATGTAGAAAAAATCTATTTCATGGCGAAATCCAAGCTGATACCGGCTAAAGGTCCTGTAGGATCTCTATAAACCGTGAGCCCGCCTGCAATGCGCTCTCTCCGGGGACATCAATTTCCGACTTTACTCCGGAAAAACGGGCCAGGACGTGCCTCGTACAGATGTGAAAATTTTTATTTTCTCCAGGATATCGTAAACGGAAAAGTCATATATGGAAAACGCCTTGAAATACTATCTACTATACGTTTAGCGCGAGGGGCGGACTTGAATTGTAAACAGGAAATGTGAATTATTGTCCAAT
Organism: Philopotamus ludificatus; assembly: GCA_022495035.1. Classification (NCBI taxonomy): domain Eukaryota; kingdom Metazoa; phylum Arthropoda; class Insecta; order Trichoptera; family Philopotamidae; genus Philopotamus; species Philopotamus ludificatus. The sequence continues at coordinate 52,552 of JAGXCT010036846.1, forward strand.
CACCCAAATTGCCCCCGAAAATTACGAACATAGAATTTATGTCCGAAAGAATTATTATTATTTTGCGTCATCATTATTCTTTTCGAGATGAAAAGTGATGAGCAAATACTGTTCTGTCCAAATCCATGGGAACTCGGCTCGTTCGCGTATCGATCTTTTGTTGATGCAACATTGCATTGTTCGCTGTGCAAATACAATAGGGAAAATATTTATTTGCAACAGAAGATAAATACATTATTATCATGCAAATGTATCAGAGATTAAAAAATTGAGGGTATTAAACCCTAAAAAAACACAAAATAATATAAACCCGCCGTAAAATAAGTTTGTTCGAATTAAATTTGCCAGAACACGCATTGTTTTAAACGCATGCCATTCATTTAAAGTTAAAAATATATGTTTTTGCAATATGGCATTCATTGCGAAGCCACAAATAAGCGTGTTCAATCGGATTTGGAGCAATCGAATATTGTATGACTTCTGTTGGTGTATTTATGTGAAGCAAAAGGTCGGATTTGATGGAAAAACATTATGTTTTAATTTCCATCAATTTCGTATTTGATTAACACCGAACAATGTGCACAAAGTATATATGTATATTGAGAGCGAGGACAATGATGGCCGGCTGCCGGTAGATACATAAAGAGCGGCATACACCGCGACATATTGCAGAGGCTAGCCATTGACTGGTCCGTCTGGTGGCGAGACTTCTATTGTGGTACCGACCGGTCTACGGACACTCGCAAAAATCTGCAGAAAGCTGATAAATAATAAAGAAATCCAGAAACTGGCGTCGACAATGGTCCGAAACAGAATGAAGACTCCAGCAGGGACTCCATTGTCAGTTTTCACGGGCTACATGGAGCAATTACAAAATGAATTTGTAACGATTGTAACGGACATTTCTGATAAAAAAAAATGATGGCATCACTTCCCCCAATATTGAGAGATAATCAAGTTATTTCTGGAAGATATGTGTAATTTGATTGACACTCGCATGCGATAGAAATAATGATACGAGTATTTTTCTATGAGAAACTCGGTCGCATTAAATATGTATGTACATACAATGTATACAGGTGTATCTAACAAATGTGCATTCGAAATAGGGCAACGTTGTATAAATTATTGTAATATTTATAATAATTCTAAGGTTCTTAGGTTAACAAATTTATTATTCAATATAATCCTGAATAATCTATACAAGGTTATGTTAAAATAATTAAATTTTGTGCGGAAAATTTCTTGTTTTCGCATACAAGTTAAAACAAAGATTGTCTTAGTAAGGATAATTTATCGGCTCCATATATCAAATTTATTTTTAGGATATTATCAGTTTATTTAATGTCATGTTAATCATAAAATCCACGCATTACAAATACTAAGTACACATATGTACACGGGGCATACAAGATTTGAAGAGACTGGCAAAATTGCCTTCGCCTATTTTAAATAACAAACACCATTGTTAGCCTAGTCCCCGGGTCCCAAGAAAATCCAGCAAATTGTGTTCCTAAATTAAAATCCGGTTTCCACATAAGGTTAAAAGTTCACCCCAGCTCGGCTGGCAGTGAAGGAGCACCCGGGGCTCTGGTACGATTGTTTGACCAGGATAAGCAGTGACGCGTAATGTGACAAAAGATTGTGTCAAGCCGCAGGTAAAATTCTTAGTAAACCCGTGTACTTTCCTATGGGGGGGTTAATGCAGAAAGCCATCGTGACATATTCATTCGACGACGAAGAACTTACCCCATGGCTATTGCATACGAGCAGATCGGATTAAAGTAAATGTTACAATGGCGAATTGAAGAAAACGAAAAAATTGATAAAACCGCAATTTTACTATTGAAATAATTTATGGTTCATCTGCAAAGAGAGAGGGGGGGGATTAAACTATAACATTATGATAAATTCAGTCATATTGTGTCATATTTTAAAAAAATAAATATATAAGAAAGGGTGACCCACGCCTCGTTGCCCCCGAGACCAGATAGAATAATTCCGTGGAAGAGTTAGAGACCGAACAATTAAAAAAGGGATGAATTTGCATATTGGAAGAAGGGCACGAGGTGTCTATCCCGAAGCGAGAAGATTCCATCCTGAATAATTACTTTTGAATTAGAATCACGATGGAATTGGGCGCACCGCAAGGAGGATCAGGACAACCCCTCGCTTTAGTCAAAAAGCAAAATAGGGAACCCTTAGACGGGGTGCAAGGACAAAATGAAAAATTATGAAAACACTCCATTAACTCAAGTGACAATAACGATTACAAAATGCTCGAGCAGTCACATGATCGACAAACGGGAGCAAGTTCCAGAATTTGAATTTCATTGTTGGATCATAGGTGTAATGCAAAATATTTGGAAAACGCACCCATGAATAGTGAAGAGTGTCAAATGAAAAGTATAACTGGTTATATAATAATTGTAATAAAAAACAACTTTAATAACAATTATAACGATTATAAAATCGTTATAACTGTTTTTTTATTTAATACGAATTTCCCCTCTGATCGATTATTACATGCAATGGAAAGCGTCAAATTTCAATAAAAAGTTGACATTATCACGATGACTTAAATCGTAGTCATTAGATAGAATCTCTACCGTGACCCGTCCATTGAGATTTCCCCCGGGTGTAAAAATTGTGAAGACGTCATCGAGGGTCATAATTAATGATTCCTTAATAGCTTTTTATTAGCCGTTTTAGCTTCACATGGGACACATGTTTCCAGAAGAAAAAAAATAGAGACGGGGGTTAGATCAAGTTAATAGAAATGTTGAAGATCAACAATAGAGCATCATAAAATGAATCATTAAAACGGCGATTGTAGTAAAATACAATAGATAAATATTCGAATTATTGAAAAATGTGATAGAACGTATAATAATAAAAACATTAGCGATTAGATTATGGTTAGAGATCGAGATTTTATCTGCTTTTATGTTTATATGCACAATTAGACAATGAGGCGTCTGTCTCAATACATAGGTTTTAATTTATGACTCGTAAATCTTGTCGGGCTAAGTTTGTTTAGTTCGCGAATTCAATCAAAACTGTGTTCGCGTGGAAGAAGCTCATGTCGTGCGTCGTTAGCTTGAGTCTTGGTCTATTATATTCCTGTTTAGTCAAACTTTACGACTGTCATAAATAACACGAATGTCGACATTGCGGTATTTTTCGACGTGACACTATTGTGCATGCGATTGAACGATAATAAAAAGGACTTCCATACAAAGCGAAGAATAAATAATCACCAGATTTAGTGGATAAGTTAACGACTAGGGTATCCACTAAATTGAAAAATCTAATAAAAATCGACAATGCACTGGAAAACTGAGAAATTTGAGAAATAGCTATATTTGCTTGCAAAAATATCGTTAAGTAAATCATGACGAATTTATTATAAACATTAATTTTTGAACACCTGAGGGGAAAGTTGCTGGTCTTATCTTATATATACAATCCAGGTATTTAATTATAAATACATTACATGATATTAGTATACGAAAAATATTTTTGCAACTATATTATAGACTTTCACATGAGCTAGAATCACTAAATATATTTTTTTATATTAAATTCCAAACGAAAACTATGTAAATTTATCATTTAAAACATTCAATCCTGGTCACGATTTTCTACCCACTATAAGAATATATATTTTAAACTCACACTCGCCAGTAACTTAAGGAGGATAAGGTTGTAAATCTTAATATTGAACGTGCTGTCAATATTTTATTGAGATTTTTCAAAGGTATTTGCGCACAGAATGAATAAAATATACGTTTTTCATAAAATGTTAATCCAGAAGAAGTTGCGTCTGGGTACGAATCATATAATATGATAGTCATGATAGAGCAAGAGCGCTGTCTGCTCGTCAACGCTATCAGCGTTGTGTATTGGATGAATACGGGACGGCAGCAGGGTACGGGGGGGGGGTCGCGTCGTTAAACGCTGTGTTGCGCTGTGACTCGGAGCAGTCCCGCGTCGTCCATATTGAATCACTTTTAAAATATACCTTTTTTAATTTTTAATCGTCCGCATCACCCCTAAATATTTCAACCACGAGCTGCCAAGAGCATTTGATCTTATTCGCTGGACATTATATTCAAAAATATTTTGATTCAATGACATGGTTTCTCTCATTGCAAAGTCATGTGAATCAAACTTAAGAAACCAAATAAGTCATAATATGTAGTAAAAAATCAAATGGATTATAAATTCACGTTCAAGAAATTAATAATGAATCAAAATTCTATTTAATTGATTTTAAATTACTAAAAATTTGTCTTTCTTTTATGATGATCTGATAACGCAATCAATATAACATTATTGATTGCGCTCTACGACAAAATTAGCATATTAAGATGATATTTTCTAGCAATATCATAAATATATTAATATTCAATTTCATATAAAATCATTTCTATAATTCAATTCATCAGTTATATTTCGAAATGTCAGTTTTATTTACTAAAAATGGTCCAAAAACAAGGGGGATCGTCGTTATAAAAAAAATAGATCAACAAGCATTGTGTGTCGTCGCCAAAAAACAAGTTCTATTTATCTAGCGCGTCAGAAAATGACGGGAATCAGTCTCTGGAATCGGCGCAGAACCGGTAGTAGAGCTAGCAAAATGTAAATAAATAGACCAAGGGCGAGGGTTGCCACCTATCTATAATGCACCCAGATCCTAGGGCCGGACTGTAAACCAAAGGGTGGCCATATTCGAATAACGACCCTCCTCCATTATTATTCTGTTCCGCGTTGTTTGTCTTAACGTCTGGTGACCCTCGGCTACGTCATGTGTCGTACCGCCGTTTTGCATTTTTAAAGTCACCTGAGGGTACGTGCCGCAAGTTTAATGCCCCGGACACGTTCGACACTAGGGCAGTCGTCTCTGCGAAATGCAATCGGTTGTGTTTCGTAACAACATTTTTTTTCATTCATTATGCATTTATTTACACTTTCACCGGTGTCATCCATTTATGGATATTATAATAATTGCGACTTTCATAAACTATGCAACATCATCGGCAGCGCTTCACTTTGGTTGTATTGTTAATTGAACTTTCACTGCGTTTAACGGTCTGACTAAAATCATGGAAAAAAACGAGATTAACGAACTTCCTCTAGTGAAAATTTTTGAGTATTTAAATATGACATCAAATTAATGATACATAAGACCGATATAGAAAATTTATTGAATGATGAGCATGATAAAAAATATATAATTCACCACGCTACACAGAATTTCATTTTTATGTAAGCTATCGAAAGAGAGTAGTAGAAATGAATTATGAACGAATCCATCAGACCAAACCGACCCTCGGTTGTAAAGACAAGACCCATAAATAAACTGAACTGACACTATGCAACAATTTAGCGGTGTAATAAAACGGGTCATCTCCTCCCATCTGAAGAGACAGCGGTTTGCGAGTGGTCATGTAAGTAACTTAGAGTCGACCCCAATTATGCAAATCTGCGCATGTTTTCAGCCGTAAATTGTACGAGAAACTGTAAAGAAAGAATCAAAGAAAGCTGAACGCGTTTACGGTTAAAAACGTTTGCGGATAAAATTTTATTGGGTGCATACGGCGCAATGATGGTGTCGGACTAAATCGAAAAACGATCCCGATGTTTGCCATCAGCAAACTTCTTTTGATGCGATACAATGGGGGAGAAGAAGGGTTGCGTTGAATAAGTCCCCGGTTCAAAGGCGACCATGAAAAAAAAACATGGCGATTTGACGAAGAATACAAGGAATATGTTAAGCAGCATAGACGTATGGACGCAGGAGAGAGCTAATAAAAACCCGTGGTGCCACTTGACAGTCTGATTTTTATTAAGCTTGTTCTTCATCCTTTTTTACTGCATCCACGTGCCATTGTTCATTGGCAACATCCGAACGTACATCCAGATTTTGAGGGGCCTAATACTTAATAACATGTTAAAACTCAATGATATTTCAAATTTATAAAAAATAAAATATCACAATATGTATGCCAATGCTAGTTAGTGATAATGATTTTATTTTGCAACAGTAACATTTTATAAACAAATTTATCTTTTTATTCATACAATGCACCAACTCACATATCTTGATTGGAAATCTATTTCGTAACGATATCAGATTAATTTAATTTCCGCAACCCTGCTTCCCATCTTTCATCTCCCCAACCCTCGTGGTAATTTTGCACTTATTCGGCAATATCTCATTGCGAAATGACAATAATAAAAACATGGTTTAAACTAGTTCGCAGGTGAAAAACGAGATGGGTCATGCCTAAGGCGAATTAACAGTCGGACACGACCGCCCCATGTTTGTGTCTTTGTGGTGCAATTTCATGCCAATAAAAAGATGAATAATTTCATGCCCCCATAATAAAATCGGCAGTACAAACGTACGTTCATCTCGTAAAAATTTACATCGGTATTCATATTAAAATTGGCACATCGGGGAATAGCATGTATTATAACGAAACACGTCTGAAAGAAAATTGATCATTCCAAATATATAAAATAATTAAATAGTTTATACGATTCCCATGCGAAAAGCATAATGGGCGCTTTTATATGTACATTTTTTTGCGTTTACGTCCATTTCGAATCAATATCCGAAATCGAAACCGCAGATAAAAATCGAATTTAATCGCGGAATAATTTTCGCAAAAAAATTTAAGCAAAAAGAACAACTCAATTCCCGGGCCACGCTCTTCAATAAGCGTGCAAAAAACGATTGCAAAGAAATTGCTGCGATCACACGGTCCGGTGGACTAAGGCAGATGCGTTTTTGAATTGGGCGATGGCGAAAAAAGTGGCGAATTGTAGACAGGCTCGAAAAAGTATAAAAAAAAAACTGGATCGGCACTGTGGCAATTTGAAAGGGGTCCTGACCGTCTTATATAGATCGAGAGATAAGAGATGTGATACTAACGATGTCACGGAGAAATGTGCCACGAAAAAAATATTCGCGATTTTACAATAAATTTAAAATTTATTATCAAACGTTAACTACATGGGGTTGGAGTTACTGGCCATAATTCACTCCGTTATGTACGACAAGGAGCGTTAATAACGCCATTATTCAAATCACGCAAAATAAATTCAGGGGTTAAAAGTTAGATAAAATTTTGGTTTTAACATTCATAAAATCTAGTACTCTAATAAAATATGATATTAATATATTCAAACAAGAAACAATATCCCGGATAATCCTCGATTCATGATATTTGGTCACGATTGTGCACAGACGAGGTCCGTTTATAAATTTGAATCGTAATACATTATTTGATCAGTGATGGATTAGCAAAACTATTGTAGTTCCATTGTTAAATTAAATAAATAGATAAGGGGATTTGAAATCTGCGTATATGACCCTACTTTCGACTATAAACGAACAAATTCGTATTTACCCCCCTTTGAACAGACGTTAAAACAAAAACTGCACAGTATGCAAATTAAATACACGAGTGGAAAAATAAATGCATGTGCATACATCAATATCTGCGCGTTTAAACATTTTATGTTGCAGTTTTAATAAGCCAGGTGATATTACTATGTTTATATATATAAAATAAATTATGCAGTTTATTCGTTAATAAAAGTTACACATATTGTAGCAATATTTTGGAAATAATATTAAAAAAAATAAGTTATTATATATTACACTATAAAAAAATGCAAAAAAGAGTCGAGTGTAATCCATACAAATTGATGTATTAGTAAAATATTTTTTAATCTTTTCCACT
>JAGXCT010036847.1:0-95384 GCA_022495035.1 Philopotamus ludificatus
ATGCCAAATCGGCTGCCGTATCACCAGCAAAGTCACCTGCACCACAAGACGTCAAAACAAAAATAGAATATAACACGAACTGGACAAACAAAAACAAATTGATTTTGCAAGTGTGAAAGCCTTTCTCGTTAATCCGACATTATAATTGATGACACTTTATTATTTATTTTTTTTATTTTTAATGCTTGATGAATTTTTATAGAAAAATAAATAAAATCGAGAACAAAACGAAGCATTGTCGATCGAATATGCAACAAGTCGGAGGGCAACGCGTTCACACTTTTGTCGATTGGTGAACGAGTTGTGTAATGCGAAGGCTTTCATTGCACACTTGGAGCTCTGCAGGGATGATGATTGAGTGTGTGTGTGTGAGACGTCAGAGAGGGGGCGGTTGTGCGGCGAGGGGCTGCGGGGGACAAATGGGGGCTCAATAAAAACTCGTCTCTTATACAATTGACAATATTTATTAATGGAATAATATATTTATCTCGGTTATCCTGTGTGGGGGCCGCGGGCACATTGAGCCGCAGCCTCCACGGTGACCAGTTAAAATGCGAACGCCAAAGATATTTCCAAAGAAAAAAGCACGGGTCGGCCGGGGGCCCCACACAAAGCTACGCGGGCCCGCCTTGCCGACCCCTGCCCTGTATAATTTTTTTTTATACTTGCACACACAATTACATTCAATTATTGTATAAACATTTCATTACAATTCAATTATTTTTATTGTATAAACATTTATTCTGATAAAAACATCGATTTCATGTTGAGATTCAATTGTAAAAAAAAATTCGATACATTTTTTTAAATACCAAATTACAAAAAACTTGTAAAAATGGCAAAAAAATATATAAAACGAATCAGATAAAAAGTATACAAGTCATTTATAGTATAAATTTACGACATTTATTCGTTATTACTAAGTATTTTCCTTAAATTAGTTTTTCACTTGTAAAGCATACATACATATATCCATATACAAATATTCTCTGAACAAAAATAAGTAAAAATATACGGAGGATTATAATATAATATCAATATAAAAGACTAAAATCAATATCAGACCAACGCAATTCATAAATTATTTAGGACTGTACACTATCTAGTATTTACAACAAATTCATTTCGTTCAGCCAGATATGTTTAATTAATTGGCAGTAAGCTAAAGGTACATCATATCTGCATATCCACGACGGCCACTCTCCGCCTGATGACGTTCTCCAAAAATCGGGGGAAATTCAATTGTCTATCTAGCAAATACTTGTCTAAATTTTACATACCCTGATAATAGTTCCCACTTTCTTTCAAGCTAGAAGCGATCCCACCGCTTCTGCAAAAGCAACACTCGGTCACAAAGCGGAAATATACATCGTGGATATGCATTATTTTTTTTTTCACAACAAACATGATTCATAATCGTAGACACATAGAGTTTAGACCGTGCGCAGTAACTGCCTCGGCACACACTTAGCGACACATCTACCGAGTCACTTACATTTATCATAATAAATTATATACACATATATACTACATCGATTTAATACTAAATAAAAACATTTGTATTGTACGCCATCAGACAAATTAAAATTAATTATTGCAATATTAGTCGCGGAATGCTTGCGGTGGACTCGGGTTGCACGACGAGCCCGGCAACGGGGGACGACGACGCCGTTTACATTTGAAAATCGTGCGACATGTGATTGTGTACCTGCTCGAGTTTGTACGCCAGCCGTTGTTTCTGAGAGAACTCGTCCTCCTCCAACGTGACCATCAATTGCTCGGAATACTTCACGGCGTACGAGTACAACTCGTTGAGCGCACAATTTGTGTTGAACTCTTTTGTGTGCAATCTGGATTCCTCCGCTAGCATCGCGTTCATGTCCTGATCGGAGATCGCGGGCATCATTTTAATATCGGAATAGTAACGCTCGACCCAATCTTTATATACCGGAATGTCTTTAGCGTATAGTAACTTTGAGCTAGGAGAATCTTTGCCGAGGATGTGCTCGGACGTCGAGCAGGAGTCCATAAAGGTTTGAGCAATTACAGAGAGGCAAGAGTCCACAGTGTTTGACTTGTGGATATCGAACACAAAATTAGGATTTTTTATTAAATTAACCCAAAATCGCAACGGCAAGCTGTTGCTCTTCCACGTGTGCACCACCTCCGGATCCGATATGGTGTGATGCACCGCCTGATCGTCCAAAAAGTCGAACATATATTTTATAGCTAACGGTAAGGCGGAGCCTCTGTGCGCGGTGCTAAAGATTGTCTCGAACAGGTCGTCGACGAACTTCTGCAGGGTACCCTTAGTCGCTAATAATCTCGTGAGATAAATCTCGGAAACCATTTTGTTCCCTCGCTCGCCCTCTTTATGCGTGTCGTTGTCGTGATGCTTCACTAGATGCCAAAAATTATAACCGTTGTTGTGTTCGTATTTGAGCGGACTCGAGGGCGGACTGGCCGAACTAAATTTACTCCTATTTAACGTTTCGTACATGTGGGACTTTTCGTTCTTATCCAACATTTCTAAATTGTACATTGAGCTCTGCTTAGATACTAAATTAAGTCTACCACCGTCGGGTACTCTGTAATGATTTAGAGTATTCAATTTCTTCCAGTCGCCTTCAGACTTTGTCGTGGAGTCTTCGTCGTATAAAATCAAACGTCCACTGTTCCCGGTCCTCCATTCCAAATCGAGGTCGTCCTTATTTGGCCGCTGCGAGTACGGCGTGGCTCTATAAATCGTATCCAAACACTTTTCTTTCACTTGACTTATCGTATCACAATCCAACACTTTTACTGAAATATTTTCAGTGTTAGTTTCTACGTTGCTGGCGTATACCGGTTGTCCGATCGACACCGCCACTGTAATTACTTTAAAATCTATGGACTGCCGGATGAGTTTCTCTTCGCTCAAAGAATACCGAGCCTCCGAAGTGATAGCGTCCACTGGACCCTTATCCACCTGACCTTTCATCGATCTAAACAGCATGTACAACGGTTCACCGGCACATTCTCGCAAAAATTTATATAGTAAAAATGTGAACCACGCACTGAGCATCTTTTCGGCAACACTCTCAGTTCTCCGCAGCAATAGCTTGGGATGACTCTTTCCTTCCATGCATTTTTCTATCAGCTCAGCTAACAATGTTTTCAAAACGTCCGTGCAGTATTCCATCTTGCTTTGTAATGTGACCATGATAAGCGAAGCGACATTTACTCGATCTCTCATTGAAAAATATCGGTTGCTCTCTAGCGTTCTAATAAATAACAACAAAAATGTCTTATTCATAATCAGCTGACCGAACATCCGTAATCCCTTCTCTCGGCGCAAAAGTCCCGGTTGATCCCATTGCAAAACTATATGTCCCTCAATATTCGGGAAGAGAATCTTCATTGCGTAAGTGCGATAATCCAAGAACGGTATTCCTCCGGTAACATCGCCCGTCAAGTCCGTCATTTCCGTTTGCAACTCTGCGAAAGCTTCTTTACATTCGGCAGCCACACGAAGCTCCAATATGTCCATCTGTTCTTGCATATTTTTGAGAACTCTGATGCTCTCCGTCGACTTGCGACGATACATGATGAGGAATATGAAGAATATCACCACCAACACGGTTACACCGGCGACGACCCCGTATATAATAGGTTTGTTAAATGAGCTATGAAGTCCCGACGGGGAAGAGAATGATAGTTTTCCAATATCGTATCTTAAATTTCGTCCCACTTTCACGATCACGTCGGGCAAATTCTGATCGTCGAAATTCAATTCATCCTGAGACGGAGGACGACATGTCAATTGATGACGCGATAACGACGTAACATTGCAATAGCCGGTTCCGATGGTGACTTCCACATCCTTCTCTTGGCAAGCACGATCCAAATTCTGCCCGTTGATGGTTAAATAATCCGACTTATGGTATTTGACATCTTCGTCGAATTTCAAGTAGAGCGGATCCGGGTATAGTAAGAAAGAGCTGAAACCCTTGGTCGATAAGTTTCGAACGCTTTGAACGTCGTCCATGAAAAACCCGTACTCCAACTTTGCCGGCTTTTCGGCGTCGAGCTCCGAACCGTCGAGTTCTATGGCCGGAGAATCGCAGATCATTTGGGTGCTCGAAAGAATTTCACACCCTCCAATGAATATTTGATTATCGTGATAGACGTATATTTGAGGAAACTGAATCGATTCCAAATGTTTGCCGACTACTTGTATTTTGATTCCGCCGGAAGGGATGCCTTTCGGAGTCTTGGACTGACTTGCGACTCCCGACTCTGCATATTCAATGGTCGGATCTCTAATGTATTCAAATTCTTCGTTATTAAACGTTCGATCCCCTTTGTCAAACTTCATCGTCAATTTTCCCTTGCTCAATTCATTGGAGTGACTAGTGCGACAGACCGCTTCGTTGCCGTCCGTACTGAGAATTACGCAAGGTTTATCGTTGATAAAAGCTTGAATATCGCTTCCCGCGTTCAGATATTTTCCGGTTATTCGCAGCTGCGTCCCTCCAGACTGGGGGCCGCTCTTAGGACTGATCGATTCAATCTGGGGATTCACAAACGCATAATGATGCTTGGATTCGCCCCGGTAGTCCTCGACTCGAACGACAACCGGGCCCTCTCTCATGTCCAACGTTCCCGGACCGTCGACGGTGCACACTATTTGCTTGGTTTTAATATATGAGCGTTCGACCGGCTGACAGCTTATTCCGGCAATGGTCACACCGTTGTATATATCCGTGAAGTTTCTGCCCAAATTGATTCCTTCGATGGTTATGTTCGTGCCGCCCTCCCACGGCCCGAGATGCGGTCTGAAGGAATGGATCTCTGGATTGGGACAAGTTTTGCTTCGGTCCATCCAAATACTCTGGTTCGGCGGCGAGCCTCGTTCGCACTGTTCCATCACCTCGCATCGATCCGAACTCAAACACCAACCGCAGCCAAACTTTTCGGGCAGAGCCAAACATATTCCGCAATTGTCGGCCATCTCCCGGCATCGATAGATCAATACGTGAATGTTGTCGGGATTGTCGAGCGGCTTCGATCCTCCCCAAATGACTGCGAAAGACGCGGTTATATTGGGGGCCCTCGACGTATAAGTGAACTCCATCATGTCGCAATAGATAATGTCGCCGAGGAGCTGAGCGTTAACGCTGGTGACGCGACCTTCGATGTTGAACTGACAGACGAACCGGGTTTGGACAATAAATTGGCCGATGATGTGAACTTTGACTTTGATAGTCTTCTTGACACCGGATGGCACCAAAATTTCGTCGGAGCCGCCGGTCGTCGCGTTGATGGTCGGACAAAAAGACGGGCCCGACCGATAGCTGGGGCCTATTCGACTGATTCCGGTCACCAAAATGTCGTTGCGGCAATTCTCCGCCGTGTCGTGGGTACACCTGTGGCCGTCGACGCACCAATCGCAGGGGAAGAGGGAGCTGACGCACTGAGTGCAAGAGCTATAAGTGTTGCAATCGAAAAATGTGAAGTTAGTGGCGACAAAGTCGGGGCCGGAGGTCATCCGAACGGAGAGCTTGGCCGTAAAGTGATGCTGGCCGGCGGGAATCGAGGGCAAAAGATCGGTCCGTGGGGTCGTGCAATTCACCCCGTATGGCTTTCTTATCGCGTTCGTTATGAGAGTTTTGTCCAAAGCGGTGTAAGCGCACAAAAATTGTCCGGAGAGCGTCGGCAAGTTTTCGATCACCAACTCGAGCGTCCGCGCGGTCGTCCTTTGCAAAAGATTCGGGTTGACTTGGGTTATCGTCGTGCAACGACCGCTACGATAGGATATCCAATAGAGGGGGTCTTTGGCGGCGTCCTGACAATTTGACCGTAGGCTACACTTGTTTTCTAAGGAACACCACCCGCAATAGGGGTCTTTCGCGCCCAAACATGTCAAACAAGTCGTGTAAACACTGCACTCCTGCACTTTCACTTTCGACACCAATCGTTCCGTCATCACGTACAAATGCATCTGCGTCGCGTCGAAGTGGAGATCTTTGTTGACGGGGGAGCCCTCGTCGACGGGGATGTCGCTGTACTCGAACGCCGAGGATGAGCTCTCGACGACGACTTTTTTCAGGTGGCCTCGGGCCGTCCCGGCGAAGACGACCGTATAGTCTCCGGTCGACGTCGCCGCCACGGCGGTCAGCTGCGAGTCGAAGAGGAGGACGGGGACCGCCTCGATCGGCTGCTCCCCGCCGAGCGGGGTGTTGACGTCGAGGCCGCAGAACTCTTCGCCGATCGTCTGCAGCTTGGTGCTAATGCACGGATGGCTCGGCGAGACGAAGTCGAGACCGCGACTGCCGTTGCCGCCGAAGCATGTCTTGATGTTGAGCATAAACTTCCGGCGGATCGATTTGAGGGAGTAGACGCAGAGGCCCGAGAGCTTCGAAGGCTGGTTCGAGTGCATCCCTTCGCTCTGGCTGAACACCGAGAAGAGGACGTCGTCCTGCGCGGTGATCCCGAGCTCGCCGGCGAGGATCGAGCCCGCCTTCCCGACGTATGCCGCCTGGACGAGGTTGTAGCCGAAGTTCTTGCCGCCCTCGCCGGTGCAGGCCATCGGGATTTCCGTGTACGAGTAGTAGTTTTCGTCTTCGTGGCAGACTCGGACCAGCTTGCTATAGTAGACGTTCGTGCCGACGCTCTTGAGCTGCGTCGTGAGGAAGTAGCTGAAGCCCTCCGAGCTGAAGCCGTAGATGTAGTTGATCGGGTAGCGCTCGCGCGAGAGCGAGTTCACGAACATGCGCGTGCCGGTCGTGACGGCCGTCTGCGCGATGAGGAACATGCGGTTCTCGTCGAGCGAGCGACTGCTGACGGCCGGCACCTCGGAGCGGTAGGGGCTGTTGCCCGTGAAGGTGACGCCCACGTACATGACCTGCGTCTCCGGCGGGCGCGGCGGGCCCGGCGCGATGAAGGCCACCGTGGACGCCGTCGCGTTGTTGGCCACGACGGGCTCGCGCACGTCTCGCGCGTCCGACACGTTGTGCAAGTTGCGCACGGAGCACACGCCCTGGAACACGGAGCCGCAGGTGATCAGCTTCGACTTGGTGTAGTCGATGACGAGCGCCTTGTTGACGTTGTCCGTGAGCTTGCGCACGGCGCTCGCCGGGCAGTCGGCCACGGAGCACTCGGCCGAGTCGTTCTGGGGGCCCGTGACGACGGTCGCGGCCAGGTCGAGGTCCGACGACAGCTGGAAGAGGCGGTTGACGGCGCCCACGAAGATGCGGCCCGTGTTCTTGTCCACCACCAGGTGGTTGAAAAGCGAGCCGTGCGAGTCGTCGAAGGTGCGCACGATGTCGGCGCGCGACGTCGGCGCGCCGAGCAGGCTCAGCAGGCCCAGCAGCATTAGCGGTCGCATGTCTTCAAGTCGGTGGCCAGAGGAAGACTCCGCCGCCATCGGGGTCGCTTCTCTCCGCGGCGTAATCGACGAGGTCAATTTCCATTCATCCGTTTTTTGTTATATATCTAACGAGATAAAATATTGTTTATTTATCCGACCGCATAATAATTTGAAAATAAACGATATCGTAAGCGAGTAAATTGTATTAATTAACACGTTACAGTCCGGGCCGTCACAGTACAGTTCGCTGGCGACAGGCGATTTCTAAAAAAAAATTTAAAAAAAAATAACGACTCTAAATTTACTAATTACAAATAAGGATTCGTATGCGCGTCCCTGGACCGCTGATCTGTCCCCACGAGGACTTAAATGCGAATCGGCCGGACCGTTGCTCTGGGCGCCGCGAGGACTCGCATACGAGTCCCCCGGACCGCTGCTCTGGCGCCACGAGGACTCGCATACGAGTCCTCCGGACTGCAACGTGTTAATGACAAACTCAACGTGGTACGTGTCAAAACTACCCGATTTATTTTAAAGAATTAGATAAAACGAGTCGGAATGTCATTTTTAGACATAAATGTATCGACTACGATCAAAACAAACTCTAAATTAAAAAATTTGGTTATATTGAATAGATAGTGTTAAAATTCTGTAGGTTTTATCGAGTAAAATAAACGGGGTATTTCAAATGAACGGAGGAGAGTTACCGGCTAAATAGAAAAAGTGAATAGACCCTTTTAAAGATTGATCCAGGGTAGGACGAAGCGGAGAGCGATTAGCCAGGGATGGACAGCATAAGGAAATATTTGTAAGGCCAACTCCCAATTTGGGATGTAGCCCCGAGAAGAAGTATCGACACAACGAATTGAATTTATCAACAATTGTATATTTTTCCAAATTTTATACAGTGAATTACAAATATGTATATACAATGGAATTTCATAACTTTTCATAATAATACAATCTAAACGTCCTTAAAATAAAAATGTATGCATTCTCAAAAGTGTTCTACGGACTATACGCTAAGTGCTTATAATTCTTTTTTATTAACCAATCGGTTTTAGATATGTCATACAGTACAATTCAGTAATCATTTTATATACGCGTCGCTGGAGAGGTTAAATCCATCGCAACCCGACTATCTACACATAGTCACAATAAATACGTTTTGAACACAAGCTGTAAAGACTGATTGTGCAGTTTAATTTAATACACAGTATATTGAATATTTATGCTGCGATGATTTTACAATATTAGAATTAGGCATTTTGTGACTAGAAGGCATATATTTTCAGTAATCGACTTGTCACAAGTCGGCGGTGAATATTTACCCTAATCCTCCAAATTCATTTGAAAACGAGTCGCCCTGAAAAATTAACCGATCGTTCAAAATTCACAATTCCGTAGAATCTGAAAGATAAACACTTTTGACGAGGATCATACATTTGTTCAATGAAAATACGCACAATAATTCGTCGATTACGTTCAGGAGTTGCGTTTTCAAATACGTCAGTCAAAGTTGGCTAGTACTGTTATCGTGAACATACAACAATGTTTTTATTAAACTATCGATGAACATAATATACGTTACGTTTACATTGTAAATATATAAATTTCAACGAGATATAAAATATTGAATCTAAATAAAAACATTTCAATTTAATGAGAAAAGAGTCGTGACATTATATGTAAGTGATCGAGATAAGGAAAGCATGTGTAATAATTCACTGATTATGTTTAGCTTGAATAAAGTATTACATATACAGATTGGACTTGGATAGTCCGAAAATCATTAACAATCTAAATAATTTAATTCATAGTCAATTATCTATGAATTAATCTATGTAGAAGTCTTATTTTTTTTTTTTGTATTACAAGGACTACATCTCTAGTTGCTGCAGAATTACACGGTCATAATATATCAATTATTTCATTGAAATAAACATCGGCAGACGGTGAATATTTACATAAATTATGTAACAACGATAATTAAAAATTTGCATCATTAAAAACTACTATCATATCACATAAAATTTGGAATGTAACAATTGCATTTTTTTTTGTACATAACATTATTGCATCATTATAAAATATAAATATTTGAAAACATAATTCTTTGGTATGTAAATGACATCATTTAAAATATAATTAATGAGATTTATTGAAAACAAGACTAGAATTAATTAAAAATAATATTAAAATGAGATTAAATAAATGCATTTTGTCACAGATTTTACCGTAAGATAATATATATTGGATTGATTCATTAATAAATTTGGCTATAAGCAACTAAACCGTTAATTTTAATTACCATTTGAAGGATAATTCATTACGAACTGATGGAATCGAACAGAAAAAATCATAAACAAAGTGTTTGTACAAGGTGTACCGAACGAGACTGCCGTTTTTTGACATGGTCCTATTCAATGGTCAGTTGTGTTTCAGTTGTCGATCTGTTAATTTAAATGTATAACTTTTACAAGGACATTCGGCAATGTAAGAAGTGGTTCAAACAATTTTGAAGATAAATTTTGACTTAAAAAATAAACCTCAAAATGGAAGGGTAATGAAAGTGAACTGTGAGGCGTTTACGGATTAAAGTTGAAGCAAATCCGACAAAATCTATTCAACAAATAGCAGATATTCTCAGTCTAGTGTGAAAGAGCATTTAAAAATAATTGGCGAGATTCATAAACAGGGTGTGTGGTTATAGCATCATTTAAGTGATGAAAGCAAATCTGTACAGATTCAAATGAATCAAGAATTAATAAAATTAGAGGAAAATTCAACATTTCTTCGACATCTTTGGGCATACCAATGTCGCAAAAACAGTGGCTTTCTAAAATATAGGTATCACCAACAGCCCTGAAATCATCCTAATGGTCAAAAAGGTACTTTTGACTATTTGATGGGATTGCAAAGGAATTATTCATTATTAAAATATTATTTTTTCTTAAACATGGCCAAACAATAACAGCACAGTTCTATTATGATCAGCTGGAACGATTAAAAGAAGCAATTCGTGTAAAAAGATCCAGGATGTCCAATAGAGGAAACATATTTTTTTAACACGATACTGCGAGATCTCATACAGCTAAAATTACTCTGGATAAATTAATAGAACGTAAATATTCGTCCATCATATTCGGAAGCGGTAAGAAGAGGTACATAATAAACAAAGACCTCCAACATCTGCACCCAGCTAGGTTGAAATCAAAAAAACCCCCATATACCTCAGTCACTCGGTTCATACTAGATTAGAACCGATGACAATATGGCTGAAAATATGGAAAGATGGAAAGAAGCGACATTGGAAAACAAGGAGATCATCGCTGATCCAACCAGCAACCCAAGTGGCTTCCTCCTATCGCGGAAAAAAACTGTGCCAACTTAACCGCATCTGCACTGGTCACGGACGATGCGCCAACATGCTGCACCATTGAGGGCTAGCAAACCAAGAGAAATACGACTGTGGAGCACCGAAACAAACCATGCTCCACATAATGAACGACTGCCTACTGAGAAGGCTTAACGGAGGCACCCTCACCCTAAATAAAGCTGATGAACAGGCTAAAGCATGGCTGGAGAAATGCAAAATCGATATCTGAAAGTGACAGTAGACAGAGATGTTCGTCGCACCATGGCCATGAAAGTTACCCTCTTGGTGCCTTTTGGTGCACATATTCTTCCGGCGCCTGTGTGCGCCGCACAGTCTAACCATATGAATAGTTCGCCCCTGTTCAAGACAAGAAATAATTGGTGGACCCGAGAGATCTCAAACAACATCAACACAAAATTTATTACAACGCGAATGGAAAATAAAACCAAATTTATTTATGAATCATCCAGTTAAATACTTGCTCATACCGAATTAATTATATGCTCATCAAAATCAATTAAGTATCCGACTAGGTTTAATTCATCCCGATTCGGCAAGAGAAAAACGCTCAAATAAATCTTTGGCATAAATCTTTGAATACACAACACTAACATCTATGAACTAAATAATAAATTAAAATATTTTAAAACAAGTCACCATACAAAAGTCAACAAAAAATGGACACATCATTCGCATAAGTGAAAATATGTTAAAGCAACACATTCATATAGAACAGTGGTTCTTAACCTTGTTGGAGGTACTGAACCCCACCAGCTTTATATGCGCGTTCACCGAACCCTTAATTGGAAAAATTATCATTTTTCATAATACGTAAAATAAGTCGGGTGTGTTTTGACCTCCGTCGAATCCGGGAGAGTGACTCGCTGAACCCCTGGGGTTCGATCGAACCCAGGTTAAGAACCACTGATATAGAATATTTTGCTAAACACAAAAATAAATTAAGTACGGAATGTATACATCGAGATAAATTATTGCTCTACATAAAAACGTCCTTGATATTCTGAAATTGCCTCACAGCCAGATCTATTGGCAAATCGAATTTGTAAACGGTCAGACGGTCCAAGCTCTGTAGACTGTCTTGAAAACCTGTATTGGCCGCATAGCTCGTCGGTGAATAATGTAGTTGCATTATTGTTTTATTTTTGAATATAACGTTGAGCCATGCGACCAATTTATTGGCGTTGAGCCCAGCGCAAACGAAAGCTTTAAAATGAGAATCGTAACTTCTTTTATAAGGCCGGTGGGACGTTATGATCGCACCGATCGCACTCAGCATACTCTCCCTACTTGAAATGGCAGTGTTGCCGACTATATCCAGATTGAAACTCTGCGACAGTTTACGAGCCGGCGTCGAATTGTAACATTCGCCGTTGCAAATTTCATAATACCTCAGTACGAGTTCCCACGCGTGCATATGTTTGGATTGAAAACTTCGCCGTATCGGGAAACAACCGACGAATGGAACAATGCTGCTTATCTCGTTCATGGGCACCAACCCGTGCTGCATTAAATCACGGATGTTGATTGCTAAATGCTTTCGGACGGCAATCGCCAAAGGAACATTTTGTAGGATTATGGTATTCTCTTCCGAGTCGCTGTCGTAGTCGCCCATGATGGATCCGGAGCGTGAATCTCCGCTCTTAAGCAAATTGAGTACGGCGCCGATCGACATTTCGAGACGTGCTCGTAGATCACCCCAATGATTAATTATATTCGATCGCTTGAGATCGTTTTTCCGAAACGCATCCGAGGAACATCCGAATTGAGCGACGGCAAACATCTGCAGTAGTGCGACCACTTTCTTCATTAAATTTACAGTTTCGGCTCTCAATTCATCGTTTTTAGACGTCGTTTGTTGCGGTTTTGCATTAGCAGAATCTGATTTTTTTTCCGCCTTCGGTAATTTTTCTTTAGTATTATTTTTATTAGTTTCGGGAGGAGGTATGAGATTGGAACCGGATTTAATAAAATTTATAAAACGCTGCATATCCTCCACTTGTCCCTGCAATTGCACAATTATATCCTGTGAATTGATACTACTTTTATCGGCAGTGCCGCACATTGCTTGATGTCTCAACTCTTCAGCGGTCAACGGTTGTTGCCAACCCTCTTGCAGCGATTGATCTATGTTACGTTTCAAATCGTCTATGATAATATTGCGATGTTTCAAATGATCTTGTTTGTTTTTGAATTGAGATTCATTGTCGTTCGAGAGTGAATCTAATTCCTTCAATTGATATTTCAGCTGTTCTATAAATCGTAACTGTTTTATTCGTTGATCTTTTAATTTTTCGTCCAATTTATGACATGTGGGACAGCTGGAAGAGTGTTCTGGTATGTCGCGAGATATATTTCCGGTGCCGATTATAGAACCCAGATCTGGAATGCCTCGGAACGTAAACTCTTCTAATGATTTTAGCATTTTTTCCTTTTCATTTTGGGGTGCGTCAACGATCTGCCTCAAACGGAATTGAACTTGTGCAAGATGAGAGGTGAGGGAAAATAAGGAAGTGGACAAAATTTCCTGCTCTTCCTCCAATACGTGAAGCCGTTGGATGCCACACAGCTCGCCCCTGTCGTAATCATCGGTGTCACCTTCATCGCTGAGTGAATCCTTGGCTGCTCCGAGGGGCTCGCACCGCTCCTCCTTCCAGTCAATTCCTTCGAAGTTGTCCTGACCGTCGTCGTAGTCGCTTGAGCAGGAATCCATGGTTGAGAGAGGCTACTTCCGTCACAGCTTGGACATGGTTGCGACTTAGTTAGGCGCGGTCCATACGGCGGTTCTTATCGACTGGACCATATTGTTCGTCCTGACGTCTCTCTACTGACGTCATTCGCCCACACAAAAACAGCTCCTTTTTATTCAGCCTTATTTGGTCTAAACACACACTGAATGACATATATTGAATTTTCATGAAAAATTTTCAGCAAAAAATATTCAGTAAATATAGCATAATCGCTCAAGATTTTTTAAATCATAATCAACCTTTGCTTATCCTAAAAAATCATTAAAAATTCAATTCAATGTTGTTGAATATTTTATTTAATAAAAATTAATTTCCTCAGCTACTTTTATTAGTAACAAAGCTATTATTTTTGTTTAACATTTCTTATTTTTAAAATACGTTGAAACCTTCTATTAATTTAATTATAGCTATAGTTTTTTAGCCTGGCCACACTGTGCCGCGCGGGTCGTCCAGTCAGTGTGACGTGTTCTGTCACTTCACTTGTATGTTTGTTTGTGGCAGGCCAACAACCTTGGATTTATCATGTTGGATTTATTTACAATCTTTGGCAAGGGGGGTATTGTTCTTTGGTACTTTCAGAGTACCGGAGACATGTTCGTCCCCTCTGTCAATGCACTTATACGAAATGTTATCCTGCAGGTAGACTTATTTCCATATGTTAAACCCACTAATTAGTGGCATTGAACTTTCACTTAAACGAATTAATTCAGCGCCGAATAAAATAATGCAAATATAGCTTATGAATACAGTAATTAAATGATAATACAATTCTAGGAAAGAACCGGCAGTAATGCATTCGATCACAACTCGGTCACGTTACAATACAAATTGGACAACGAGTTTGAGCTGATATTTGTTGTCGCATATCAAAAAATTCTGCAGTTGTCTTATGTAGACAAATTGTTGAATGATGTCCATCTCGAGTTCCGTGATAAATATAAGAACAGTTTACAGAGCTCTTGGCAATATCAGAATTACGATTTCAGCTCGGCATTCCAAAAAGTGCTGCATGCTTGCGAAAATTGGGGTACAAACATCAATAATATTTCTTGGCTAAATATTTCATAATATTAAATCGTATTTTTCTAATAGGAAAAGTGCAAGCTAAAATTCCCAAACAGATGAGAACGTTTGAAGATTCGGTAAAATCTAAGAAAACTGTTTCATCTATGATAGAACGTAAAGGTGAAGAAAAACCAGTGAAGAAGAGTGGTAAATATTAGAATTTCATTTATAAAAGCATATTAAATATATTTTCCTTTAACAAATATTTTTTTAATATTGTTATTACAGTCAAGATTGTTGAGACAAAACCAAAAATTGAAGTAGTAGAACCAATTGTAGAAGACAACTTTGAAGAAGATGTTATTGCAGCTAATAGAGCCAAAATGGCTCAAAAATTGACAGCTAAAAAGAAGGTCGAAAAAAGGTATAAGCCCGATATGAATTTAATTTCATATATAAAATAGTTTTTATATTAATTTGTGTATATTTATAGCGGATCTAAATCACCCAAGAGTCCGCAGGCTGATAAAGCCAGTAAGAAGCCACGTGTCTGGGACTTAGGTGGTGGAACACGAGACTTACCAGATTTAGATAGATCTAAGGATAAGCCTGAGGATATGAAATCAGACTTTACTCCAGAAGCTGATGTAAATATATTTAAATTACTATTTAAATTAATGTTTTCATTTTGATTTAAACTGTTTCTTTTATGACAGATTGTCGGACGTATGCAAGGTAGTATTCGAGACCTTGAAGTTGAATCATCCGATGAGGATTACAGCAGCGAAGAAGAGGAAATTGACGAAAAGAAAAATTCTAAACAAAAAACCAGTGGAATGTTTAGCATGATTAAAGGTATTTAATATAAAAATATTATTTTTTGATTTAACTATATTATTATAAAGCAAGATTTTGTTTATTATAGGTTTGGTTGGAAGTAAAAATCTATCCGCCGAAACCATGCAACCGATTTTGGAAAAATTACAAGATCATCTCATCTCTAAAAATGTTGCTACGGAGATTGCCAAGAAGCTTTGTGATTCAGTTGCTACTAAACTCGAAGGAAAAGTATGTATCAATATTATTTTGCATAATTATGTTCTCAATTTTAACAATAATATTTATTAATTTACAGGTTCTCGGAACGTTTGATAGGATTACGACGACTATCAAAGATACGTTGACCGAATCTCTCGTTCAAATTCTGTCTCCTAAGAGACGCGTAGATATACTTCGAGATTGTCTTGAAGCAAAGAGGGCAGGAAGGCCATATGTGATGTCATTTTGTGGGGTATTATTTTTTTCAATATTATTGCATCCATTGACATATAAATTATACAAAAAATAATGTTTTAACGTTGACTTTACAGGTAAATGGCGTCGGAAAATCGACAAATTTAGCCAAAATTTGTTTTTGGTTGATAGAAAATGAATATTCGGTATTAATCGCTGCCTGTGATACATTTAGAGCTGGTGCAGTGGAGCAATTGCGCACTCACACCCGTCATCTAAATGCCCTTCATCCTCCTAACAAACACCGAGGACGAGAAATGGTTCAATTATATGAAAAAGGATATGGTAAGGCTTCATTTTATCAAATTAAATCATATTAATTCGTTTTATACTAATATATTGATTACGATAAATACGGTAGTTCTCTATTTATGCTGGGGTTGTGTTTTAATCCATAGCAGCATTTTTCCAACAATTTTTTTTTATAAACTAGAACATAACTATCTTTACCCATCCATTTGATGCACAGAAATATTAAATTCCTTTCATTCACCACAGCTCGTAAACAACCGTGTCGTCCGAAAGGAATACCGTAAAGATCCCAAACATTTAAACGTCCTTCCCACCTTCTTAGAAAAATCCATTTTTTTAAAAAAAATGAATTTTTCTAAGAATAAAAATAGTTAATCATGATATGCTTCATAATTTGGTCGATATTTTAGTTTTTTTTTAACCAATCAGTGTGACACGTAAATGACAACACTCTCGGCGATGTCTTGCCGCAGACTGAGCTCTCGCAGCTCGTGTCACTTGTGCGACGTACCGGATGCGAGCGAGAAAAAACATTGAGAATATTGTTTTTATTTTATTTTCGCAATTGCAGAGAATAAAGATCAATGAATATTTATTCTTTAGACTTTTTTAGACAAATACAAAAAGTTTGTGACATGTAGGATTTTTTATTTTTGAGTAAAAATAATTCACCATGCGAAATGTGAGCAAAAAATTCACTTATAGACGAACAGGCCGCCAGAATAGTTTGGTCAACACTTTAATTTCAAAAGATGATCAGCGACTCTAACTAAAAATTTCTTTGCATTCATCTCTATACTTAAGAGTAATCCCCGGCCGTTTGCCAGGGTGAAGTCAAACATACTGTAACTGAGACAATATATACATTGCAAGTCAACCCTCCCATCGCGCTCCTTGCTATATAGCGGTTTTCTATAGAGTGTATGCTACAGTCCCTCCTATAGTGTCCCTTCTAGATCGCCGTTTTCTTCAAAACGCTAAATTTTCAAGATCTGCAGTATAAATTTGCAGTATACAGTTACAAAATTTCATGTAAAAATATATACATAGATACACAAGTGGCCTTCTAACCCTGAGGCGAGTCTTTACCACCTGGAGGACACTATGGGATCTCCAGCAGAGACACGTTCGTCCCAATCCTAATGCCAGGACTGTGACGGTGGTCTTCCAGGATATCTAGGCTATTCAAATATCGGTCAAGTCGCCAACCATGAGCCCGGGAGTCAACGCACGGATTGTAACAATAATAATCAGTCGAGGCTAGGGCCAATTCGTATTTTATTCACGGTCTGATCAAGTGCTACGGGCACCTCCTGTAGCACACACGTCACCGAATTGACCCAGATAGCGGCCTGGCTCCTCAAAGCTCCGTAGAATCCATGAAACCATGATTGCCAACCACCATCACTGCCACGTCCAATACCGATGGGCGACAACACTCAACTCGATGATAAATGCTCGAACAAAAACTATCAATCGAAGTCAAATGTGTCACGGAACCATTATTTATAACGATAAATCGGGGAACGATGCATGCGGAATTATTTTACATTACTTGTGTTTGGCTGGGACTTTCGAATGGATCAGGGTTTCACTATATATGTCACTAATGATTTTTTTTATTATAAATTATAGGTAAAGATGCTGCAGGTATTGCAATGGAAGCTATCAAATTCGCCAACGATACAAAGATCGACATTGTCCTAATCGACACGGCTGGCAGAATGCAAGATAATGAACCGTTGATGCGTGCTCTCTCTAAACTTATCAAAGTCAACGATCCTGATCTTGTTTTATTCGTCGGTGAAGCTCTAGTCGGCAATGAGGCTGTCGATCAATTAGTCAAATTTAACCAAGCGCTAGCTGATCACAGCTCCAGTGTAAATCCTCATATCATTGACGGAATTGTGTTGACCAAGTTCGACACAATCGATGACAAAGTCGGAGCTGCCATATCTATGACGTATATTACTGGACAGCCTATTGTGTTTGTCGGCACCGGTCAGACATACACAGATTTAAAGGCGCTCAATGCTAAAGCTGTGGTACATGCTCTTATGAAGTAGTTTTCTACGAATATTGCCTTAACAATGTTTTTATTTTTTTGTAATCATAATTATTCCAAAAAACCTACTTATTTTGCACTTGGATAATTTGCGTTGACGACTCTACTTAGATATTATATATAAAGTTTTCATTACATTTATGGAATAAATATTCGTAACTTTTTTTCATATCATAAATAAAATATTTAAAATAATGAAAAATTTATTTCTGTTATTTCTGTGAATGAAAATATTTTATTATAATATTCTAAGCATTTTTCTGTATAGTTTATAAACTATTTCGAGTTGATATAAAATTTAAATATATAATCAATTTGTTGCGATTTAAAAAAATATATACGTTTGAACAATAGTATAAGACCGATACGTATTGATTGAAAATACTGCAGGTCTCGAAGCGGAGGTTGGTCGTTCTTGGAAGCCGGCGAGGTGTGCCGGTGCACTCTTTCATTTCGAACCCTACGGTATTGTGTTCCATTTTTGTATGTTATTTATTTTTTAAATTTATTACTGTTAAAATTAAGTATACCTAATTTTAATATTTTTACTGAAAGTGTAAAATAATTTTTTATCATAAAATGAGGTTATCGTTTGTCAACGTTAGTTCTTTGGCTACGAATAATTACATAGATTTACGTGTACGATATTTGTAACACTGGGAAAACAATATTCATCATTTGATGTTGTGGTATTTGTGCTGGTGAAATATAATAAATCTCATTTTTTTATAAATTTGTTCTTGTTTTATTATTTCTACTTTCTTTACATTTACAACACTGTACCGGTGTTTTGTGTTGATCATCAACTTTTTTGCATAGATAAGGGATCGTGTTTCTTCATGATAACGGGCAACCACATGTGGCGATGACCTTTATGTAATCGATCCGTCACGGTGGCTCGAAACCAACCGCGTCATCCAACGAGGATATATTAATAAGGGTAAATAGACCCCAGAATTTCAACGCAAGATATTGATCATATCTTCATCAATATCTTAACTTGAAAGAGCCTGACTCTTTTATAAAAAAATGGATTATTCTAAGAATAAAAATAATTATACATGATATGCTTCAAAATTTGTTTGATATACTCGATTTTTCTACTGATCAATATGACGCCTAAGTGACACACACACACACCCGGCGACGTCCCGCCGCAGACTGAGGACACGCCGCGGGTAGAGAGACCACCAAATTCTCGCGGCACGTGTCGCTAGTATACGATTCACTCGCCCTTGGCACATCGTACCGGATGCGAGCGAGAAAACGTCGCGTCCGTGGCGAACAGAAACGAATATTGGTGTTTTTTTCGCAATTGCGGACGATAACCGTCAA
Source organism: Philopotamus ludificatus (assembly GCA_022495035.1). Lineage (NCBI taxonomy): Eukaryota > Metazoa > Arthropoda > Insecta > Trichoptera > Philopotamidae > Philopotamus > Philopotamus ludificatus. The sequence goes on from JAGXCT010036847.1 coordinate 19,449, forward strand.
TGCTTATCTATAATATTTATTCTTTAGACTTTTTTAGATAAATACAAAAATATATTCGAGAAAAATCTAAAACTTGGGGTCACAAATAGACCCCAAGAATTGCGATGTTATCAAACCCTCACCATATTATTCTTCTGTTTATCATTATTCAGATCACTCATGCATTAGAGCAGGTAAAAATTTCCATTAATGTATTTTTCCTTCACTGCCAAAGACATTTTACTACAATGGTATTGATAAGTTCATTGAAAGGTAGAATAATGATATAAGAACTGATGGTGATGCTTTAAATAATTAAAGCTTGAATTTTTTTTTTATTTCATATAAAAAACTTCAAAATCTTTGCACCAACCCAGATATATATATATCCAGAGCATCGCGACGCGAATGACTATCTTTGGCGATATAAACTCTCTCTCCCTTTCTCTAAGGAGGTCGTTACCACTGTTTGAGATGGAGCTATCTTTTAACTATATAGTGTTTATTTATTAACACTTTATGAGCCGCAAGGTTTCAAACCTAGCCTGGGGGCCGCATGGTTTCATGTAATGATAATACAAGCTAACATGCACGTGTATCCATCTGTGGTCAAATAGTAAAATTACATTGTGTATCGTTATCAGAAAAAAATGCCTAGTGGGGGTATGTCTCTCACGCCAAAAGGCGTGAACGGCTCATAACGCTTGGCTACAAAATCACGCCCAAAGGCGTGAACGGCTCATAAAGTGTTAATGATGAGAATTTCCATAAATAAAAATAAAATCGATATCATAAGGTATCAACGGTTTTGAGATATTGTATATTTCTATTATTATTTTATTTTAATATTTGAAGTCAACTCTTATGAAATTGTGTAGCCTTTCATTATCAAAATTTATTATAAAAATATTGATAAATTATGTTAATATAATATAGTTAAGAATGATCTATAATACAAGTATGAATACAAATGTATTGTTAGAGTTTTATATAAATGTATTTGGGGTGGGCAAAGTAACCACATATAACGCTGGTTATTGGTCGGAAAGGCATCAGAGGTCGGGCGGAGGCTCACGTGACGGCTGCGGCGCCAGCGATGGCCAAGATCGAGATCGACATCGCGCTCGATGGCGCGCTAGCTGACAGGTGCCTCTCGCCCCTCACCCTTTGCCCTCCGCCCCCTTCCACTCCTGACTGACACCTCATCTGACCCCTTCTCTCGTCTGAACTATGCGATCCCAGTGCTTCTTCCCACTCTGCTTGTTTGATCTTAAATAAACAAATATGTTTCAATTTGCATAATCACTTGTCATGTTTGATTGTTTGCAAATATGTCATATTTTCTCAAATAATATCATTTAGGTTAAATCTGATTACATGCACATACATTATTTATTTAATGATTAATATTGATTAAAAAAATACTTGAGATTGCATTATATTTCTATTACATATTATAGTTTTTGAAATATTTTGTAATGAATAATCCTTCCGTATAATTTAAATATAAGGATATCGGTCTGTTATAGGTTAAAATGATTGTTCGTATTCAAGTCAACTTAATTGACCTTGTTGCACTCACAACAATCAACAAATCGTATTCATACATTACAATACATATCTGATAAATGACACGGGTGTTAGGATTTACGTTTATCCTTGATTGATTGCGTCAAAAGTGTAATGCTTCAATAATCACTGCAACATTTATTTTTACAGCGGAGATGGGGATAACGATATGCTAGGAATGGTCGATGAAGGATCATTCGGTAAGTTTTTATTTAACATTACTTCTCATTAACCCGATAGACTTCACCACTATTCGTAGGATATGATTTATAAATTATGTTTAATATCTATTATTCTTAATTCCCGTTTTATAATATCCGTTTTAAGAATGACACCTACATTTGCAGGAAGTAGCGGCGATGACAAGAGTCATATAACCCCGCCGACATATTTAGAATCAAAATACGAAGATGACGGCTCGTATAATTATAATGATTCTTGTCAAAAATTAGGTACAATTAATCACTTTAAATCGGTATTATTATTTTTTTAATATATATATAATTTAACGTTATTTGTATCATTTAAAGCTATTAATGCCGTAACATATCGACTAGTGGAAGTGGGTTCCGATGACGTAGATAATTCTCAACCCACGGCAACCTCCGTTCAACCTTTCAGATCTTCTGGATCGTCTACCGATGAGAAGCCTAATGTGCAGACAGGTCCAACAATAGTGGCTAACTCTATCAATGGTTAAAAATTAATATACTATAACGTCATATATTAATATTTGATTGTATTCATTATTTAATTATATTGCAGGACAACTCTATGTCATCAGCAATCCCAACGATATGTACATGTCACCTGGAACCAAAATATTACCGCGGGAAACGAGTACAAAATCGTCAAATGTTGTTGTTAAAAAGGTATTAATGTAATTTCTAATCGGATCTTTGTATATTTGGATTGTTTTTTATTAAATGTGTGCTTTTTTTGTAGAGAGATGATCGACGTAGAGCCACACATAACGAGGTGGAAAGGCGACGTAGAGATAAAATAAACAATTGGATTGTTCGGCTTTCTAAAATAATACCAGCAAGTCACGACGAAAAATCTAATAATGAATGCCAGAGCAAGGGCGGCATCCTCGCGAAAGCTTGTGAATATATCATAGAATTAAAGAATGGCCAGACAAGGTATAATACATCCCAAGGTTCTATTTTTTTAATGTTCGCAGTATATAAATGAATAAATATTTAGTCGGTCCACCTTTCACTTGTATATTGACAGTCTTTATAGAAGATACGCTTGTTTTTATTGCCAGACTGCGTTAAATCATTAGGATTTGCTAGATATTCTCTATGTAATGAATTTCCCTGTCTATAAAATTTTGGAATCACACACTTTTGATACGTTTATTATTCTTTTTTGATGTATAAATAAAGCTGTTGCCGTTTATGAGGTAATATTATGTCTCAATATCCCTAATATAAGATTATCCGGAAAGAAATCCATGTTTTTTTAATTATAATTACTATCATTACTTACAACCATTCTTTATCTGTCGTCTAATTTTACAATGCATTTAAATGTCTTCTCTTCTTGGTCTGTTAACATTCGGAAATGTAGATCGGTGCCCTTTTTCTCCGTCGTCGTGATGGTCTTGTCGTTGTTTCGATTTTTTTTTATTTGATTCGTCGGAAATTCTCATCGTTGTTTTGGTTTTTCATTTTTGCTTCGTCGGAAATGGCTGACTGAGATATTTCGGCCGCGGAGGTGAAAGCGGGGGAGACTGTTGCTGCTATGCAGGTTATTGTTCTCGTTGGGATTGTGTTCATCTGTGTTGTCGTGGCCGTCGAAGCTCAGCAGAGAATGAGATCAATTGAATATTTTTGCAATCAATTGCGGTAGATCGGTGAGAAATGCGTTGATCTTGTGGTGACATTGCGGCGAGAATGTGGGCGCTACTTCAAAGGTGCCCATCAACTCTTGAAACGTGGAGGAGATATTGGGTGTTGGTGGGATTGATTTTGTTGAACGGGTTTTGGGGTGAACCAAGGGTTTGGGTTGACGGTTTGTTGAAAATAGTTCTTAAGGATTTGTAAGTTGAGTTTAGGATCTGAGCGGGATTGACGGAAGTTTGCCGTGTGGGAGCCGGAACAATTTACGCAGATGGGGGTTGTCTCGGTGTTTGGTACAGAGATCGGAGGGATGTCTAAATGTTGACAATACACTTCTGCACTAATAGTTTCACCTAGTTTTAATAATCGAGAGTGAACAACTCCAGTCACATTCCACCAAGTGCATGAAATAACCTTCCGATGTGTCAATCCCGGCTTTGGGGTTTGAACAAGTGTTTGTTTCCTAGAAAGACATTGGTTTTTTTCTTTTCACTTCATCGTAATCTATCCATTTTTCGTCTTCAGTTACGATTCGCTGAAAAAATCGTTGAGATCTTTGTCTCGTAAATGAAATTCTCCGCATCTACTTCAGTTGTTGTTAATAAAATATATGTTATTTGACCGTGTCAGGACATTGAATGCGAATAAGACTATAGGAAAGCATGGATTTCTTTCCAGATACCTTATTATAATGGCAAAAATCCAACTTTTAAATCTTCCTTGTTGGATTTCTTGTGCAAAATAAAAGAGATTGGCTGATCATATTAAATGTGTAATTTTTAACTGAATTTTAATTGTAGACAGATCTGATTCTTACCGCAGATCATCTGAATTTGAGACAGTCTATTCATCTAATAAATATCAAAAATTAATATTTGAACCCATTCAAGTCCGAAGTTGTGGAGGCAAGTTTTCGTAAACATTGGAGCATATCGTTTTATGTCAGAATCTTACTTCGCTGCATCTCGCTCGGTCCGTTTATTGCCATGCCTCATAATATAATTGTGAACGTACAACATTCTTTACTTGAGCAATGATGTTTGGATGTATTTTATCAATGGGCACCTTTCCAATGATAATGATGATGATTTCGTATGGCTTTGTCATTCTTCGTGTGCTCGTCGTTGTTTGGATTTCCTCCGATATTTTGGAGCACACCAAGAACAGCATTGTTTGGCTACGTAATCCAGGTGTGGGTTGACCCACTAGGCTTTCAGAGGGGTGGGCCATATGGTCCGGCAGGCCAACATCGCACACCTTAGCAATAGTCTAAAACAGCTGCCGGGTGTGGCATTGCTTCCATCCGAACGAGTTTCCTCGTTGGCGCTACGGCCTGGGATCTGGAGGACGGGTTGACTTTGTTAGGATTAGTAGTGTGATGGAGGACGGCTTGAGGAACTATCCCGGCATTTGACTTAGGGTGACTAGGGAGCCAGGGCAACCTAGCCTGGGATAATTGCGCCTCTACACCAGTTACTGATGAGAGAGGCGCTGAGAGGTGATTCTTATCAGGTCAACTGAACGGGCCGGAGTGGCGAGTGTGTTGGGACTCAATAGTCCACAGCTGCCTACTGGCCAGGTCAGATGTCGATGTCGAGTTTATCCAGCCATGCTTCAGCCTGTTCGTCGGCTTTATTTAAGGCGTTGATGCCTTTGCTCAGTTTTCTCAGTGGGCAATGTGGAGCGTGGACTGTATCGGGGCGCCGCAGTCACATTTCCGTTCGGTTGACATTCCCCAATTGTGCAGCATGTTGGCGCATCGGCCGTGTCCCGTACGTTTGCGGTTAAGTCAGCACCACTTTTTCCGCGGTAAGAGAAACCCAGCTGTGGGGCTGGTTGGGTCCGCGATGACCTCCTTATTTTCCAGTGTCGCCTCATTCCGTCTTTTCCGCCATGTTGTTGTTAGGTTCTGGGTGAGTAGGGTCTGAGTAGCTGATGTGCATGGGGGGGTTTCTGGATTTCAATCTGGCTGGGGGCTCTCCATTGATTACGAAAAAGGACCGGATTTGGCCAATATATAGAAATATCTGACTCCATAGATTTTTTACTGACATTCGTATTATGATGTTGCGTTTTTATTTTGCACTTTTAACATACAGACATTTCAATCCAACTGAAAAATTACACATATTAGTTTGATAATGTAAGTTAACCACGACTGAGCTAAGATAGTACCCGGATAGGTTAAGCCCCCTGCGAATATCTATGAATTCTTTAGTGTTTATTTGTAATTATCAATATATTTATTTATTTTATTTCAGATTGAATCATATGGTTAAAGATAGTGATTTAATGGCGGTGGAAATAATTAAGCTCAACCAAAAGATCTCAGATTTACAAAGGGAGAACACATCCTTGAGAAATCAACTGTCAGAAAACGGCATTATACCCGAAAACAGTTCGTCGGAAGTGTCATAGCTTAGAATACGCTCTTTCAACCTTGCCAGATCCGAATATTGTGTAACAATAGCGAGGCATTGCATGATCGGTTTTAAAAAACATATTTTATAATACAATCTAATTGGGCGAACGAGCCTCATATGACAATTATAAGGAGTAGTTATTTAAAATAAAAAAATGATAATGAAAGTTCAAATATATAATCTTGTTAAATTTTGATTATTACCAATGTGTAGTTCATTTTATATCGAATTTATCGCCTAGCTCTGTTGTACATGCATAGTTCCGTATTACATAACGACTTTATTACGAGCAATAAATATTTACACGTTGATTTAATGAAATGAACTCTTGCACCGTTACAAAGCAATCGATTCTATTGATCGTGTCTATATAAAAATAAAAATTTATTATCGTACGTTTATCACAATATCCGTTGATGTTTCACGATTTTATTGAATAATGCTTTATTTTATACGAATATTCGATCGATGTAACAGTTATGGATTCGACGATTCTATGCCAAACGATATTTTTCGAACAGAAACATTTTTATCAAATCTTGTTTATGTTCAGACGATGATGTTAGGACTAACAATATATTTTTATACGTCGGGTATTAATTCGTAATTTTGCCACGTGTATATAAAGACCCGGTGCAAATTAATGAAATGAAAATTCTAAAGTTCTCTAGCAATCGATACGTGTTTATTTTAATTTTTGTAAATGTTAACATTAATAATGTTATTGTATTGCATATTAGATTGTACGTAGTTGAAATATTTTTTTTTTCACATTGTACATGTGCCTTTTGTAAAGTGGCTGATAAACTTTTCAAATAATTTTATTGTGTATAAATAATTATCCAAAAAATATATTCGTGTGTGTGCGAGCAGTGCGTGACGTGTTTTATGAACGGTTTCGTACTAGGTTTGATCAAAAAATATGGGGGAATTTTTTAACCGCACACTTTTCCAGCTTATCGTGACGAAAAATGAATTTTTTTGAAGAAAACTGCATAATTTTTTGATCAAATCTCGTATTAATGTAGCGGTAGTGCCAAAAATACGTGCCATTTTTTTATATTGGTTTATTTTGTGCAATAAAAGCAATATTTTTAATAAATAATATATTTTCTCTGAATTTATTACAGTTTGTCATCCAGTTAACAGTTTTCGAATTCCGTTGAGGCAAAAAACGGATCAGTTTTTTACATTCCCTTTGTTTCTTACCACCATGTATTTCATCGATATTCCATCTATTATTCTCTAGCTCTTTTTAAGTCCCTCACTAAGAATCTGACAGATCAACGTTGAAGGTCTAATCTCTGCTAAATCAGAATAATAGCTATACAGGAGATCCACATCTCCTCAGACGATCCCATGGCGCCTAGAGGCACTATCTCCGGTTTCAATTGCATAGGAGTCATCAACTACCCTAAGCAAAATAGGGAAATACGTCAGGGAAACTATCAACAACGTACTCGTAGTCCAACTTACTCACTGGAAGATCCAAACTACGTAATGATCATTGAACTTTGGAACGTTAGGGTCGCTAACGTCTACAAACCCCCGCTAGCAAGCCGGCCCCCTGACTCCATGAGGATTTTTGACCATCTGACCATCTACATACAAGATTTCAATAGTCACAATACTTGCTGGTTATATGAAAATGACGACCTTAATGGCACGAAACTCTATGACTGGATCTATCAACAATTTCCACCTCGTAACCCTGGACAGAGGGACATTCCACTCCGCCATATGGAAGAAGGATTACTCACCATATCTCTGCTTCATTGCAAGGACGCATACGGGAGAACCTGCAATGGACTAGTTAAAACAACTTCCTCAGAAGCCAACACAGAACGAGCTTTATCCGTACAGTAAGCAAGCTCAGATGGAACTTCCAACGTGCAGATTGGAGGGAGTTCGTAGAATCTAGGACCAAGTAATCGACAAAAAAAAGAACAAACGAATGCAGCTTAACCCGAGCTAGTGCATTGGGGAAGAACCGGAAACCAGTTCTGCCCGTACTCTCAGCAGACCAACGGGATTGCCATATCTTTAACGCGATATTATGGAGTCTCTTCTTGAGTACGGCTTCGTCCAAAGCTTTGACATCGGTCGGGAGAATGTCCTGGTCTCCAAGACGTGCTGGATAGCTACGAGGGATCAACCAGCCCGCTGCCAGGATCTCGAGTTCCAAATTGAGTGACAGAACGCCGGCAAGGACCGGCAGAATCACTGTAGAAGCAGTCCTAAAGAGGTCCACAACGGCGGTGATGTCAGTAGGGAAATGACCATTATGTCGCAAGTTCCGATACGCAGACGATTCGGCAATAGCATATCAATCCAACAACTAGAGTCAATGCGAGGACATAACTATCGCTAAGGTTGCAATCATAACCAGCACCAGGATTACGTTGCCAACTAATGTCGTTCTTGGGGTGTTCTGAGAGGATAGAGGCAACTTCAACAACGACGAGTACTCGAAGAATGGTACAGTAAAAGCCATTCCAAACCATCATCGTCATTGTGGACAGTAAACATCTGCATTAATCGTTACATCCTTTGACAGCAGATCCAAATGAATGTTCCACTTGGAATCCAACCTTTCTGGCTTCATCTAATTCGGGCCTGTCTTTGGGGTGGTTGTCCTTTGTCTACCCAATTCCTTTTGCTTTTTTTAGTGCCCTCTAAATTCTCCCTAACTAACGGATCTCGATACACAGTCGAATGAGTTGATCCAAGTGTCTCTGCTGATGCCTGGATTCGTCTCCACTAAATCTCGTAGAACTTGAAAAATTGCCATTCTGCAAGATCGTTCGGTAATCAGTCATTCCCGTAAATATGCCGAATATGGCTCAGACTTAACTGAACAGTGGTTTTTCACAAGTAAATAGCTTCACATTTTTTCATTGGTTTTTAAAACTGGCCCAAAAACGGCACGTATTTTTGCCACCACCTATACAACCATATAATTAATATTTGTATCATTGATTTTTATTCATAGATGAAAGACAATACCAATATTTTATTATATGTAAATTTATTGCCGAGTTGTTCCGATCATATGTATATTACATAGAGAGATGTGTATAATAAAATTATGCAATATTTTTATTGTATGTATATTACATTGATAACTTGTTTTTATTAAATTTATGTAATAATTAATATATGTGAACATCCGCTGAATCGGTAGTGAGATTGCACATTCCCGTATCATTCCTTTACATATGGAGCCGCTTATGCAAATTTTTATCAATCATTATGTTATCGAAAAACTATTTTTGGGACAACTTTGCAAATCCGTTTACTTTTTTTTCTGTATGCGAACGAATGACGAATGAACGTAGCGGTATAAGAATGTCTGTGCCATAGTAATAAGTGAATCGAGTACTAACATTTACGTTTAAGGTATTTATTGGTTTTTTTTTTTATATATACCATATTTTATATTTATTATTCACTTGGCATGTTTGCAGTTCAGATATTTTATTCAAGTTTTTTTTGTTTTTATCATTGTTTATTCAATTTTAGCAGCGAATCTTATCGATGTATATTCGGTAATTGTTTGCGTAATATTTAACGAATGCTATGGGTATAAGCTATGATTTTTTAATATTACGAACTAGATTTTTTTTCTTATATTTAAGCAAAATGGGAAAGTTGTAATTGATTTTTAGTATATATTGTATAATATATTTTTAAGAAATGTTTAGAATCAAATCGTATAATCAATTTTTCATTTTCCGAGCATGTACAATTCCTCCGTCAATAATATGCAAGTGTTGATCAAATTCAAATGAATTTAATATTTCAATGTTATACCCAAAAATAATTATATCAGATCCGTTTGTTTTATTTAATTTATTTTTTATTTAGTTTATATATAAATTTAATTATGCAAACGTGTTTGTTCTCCGGCCTGATCGAAATATAATCGATGCAATACACACGGAACAATGTTTGTGTAATAAAATTTTATTATATGTAGAGAGCCACGAAGATTCTAAGTACCGTATCTGATGGAGCATTCTATCGTAACTTTCAAGTTTAACATTTTCATATGCGATTGCCTATTGCGGAATTCTTGTTTCAGCTCAGACCATATGTATATGTTTTGTATTGTTTGTAATTGTTGTTGTAAATAAAATATTAAGGTATGATTTTTTTTATGTTTTTTTTATGGTAAAATAAAATTTTCATTATTGTTTTATTGATCAACATTTTATTATTAATTTGAATGTACGATACTTGATTGATTTGTACTATATGTGTGTTATATGTGGCCCTCGATATACCTTATAGTATCTACTTTGGATGGATTGGTTTAACAGCTTCTTCATCGGAGGATTTTGTGAAAGTTTCCGTGAATATCCGATCTGCCGTCAGGTGGGTCCATCTTCCAGCATGTTGTAATGATGCAGTGTCTCTCTGTAAACAGTCCAACCACCTCGCCTTGGTCTTCCTTTCCTCCATGGACAGGAATGCTTGTTAACCATAAGCCTTTTCGGCGGCCGACTGTTCCACATCCTTGACACATGACCGGCCCACCGAAGCCTGGCCATTCTGATGACAGCTGTGACTGAAACATCTTTCTATAGTTGGTTTCCCTATTAATTATTGCTGGCGTCTTTTTGCTCGACCTTGAAATCCAGCTGAGGGCCGTCAGTTTTTGCTTAAAATAAAGCAGTCCTGTTGTCGTCGGCGCCACTACAATTTGCCCAATCGAGGGCGAATCTTTGGCAACTTTAAAATCACGCGTCCGCGAATCAGCTCTTGATCAGTGGCAAAAGTGGTGGAATTCCTCCCCTAAAGGGCTGGGCTTGACCACCTATCTCTCTTCTTCTTTCGCGGATATCAGAGCCAAGGCTTAATTGTAGCTGGTTCTTCCTAGGATTTCTTGGGTCAGTCGATCTCTGATCAATATTGTAATTTCAAGGCTAAACTTTAAGAGTTTAACCTTGTATTATCTTCACATTGCTGGTGTGGGCACGTCTGTCTGGATTACAGTCACATTCTGTGGTCTTGTCCTTACCTGGACGCTGGGCATCATGACCTACGCTATACTGTCCGATGCGGCATTTCTCCTGCGGGTCTTCCGGTAGAGGGCACTATCGGACACATGGCCAGCGTAATTGCCATAGGCATTGCCTCGGCTTTGCATCGACTTCGAGAGTTGTGCCGCCTTCCTTTCCACTTCTCAAAAAAAGTCTAGGCATTTATTTTAACACTTAACATCACGCGTTTCAAGAAAAAAACTGCTTTTATTGCACCGATTGAACCGGCTCCAAGCCGGTATATATGGGTGGATGGCAAGGGATGGAATTGTCTCGGACCGGTCTGACACAGCTTTATCCTGGGTATAAAAGTATAGTCGGTACAGCTTCTCGTTGCTTCGGATACTCCATTCCCCGTCGAATATGGCTCCCAATATTCGTCTCAGAATTCTCCTCTAGGAATCAACTGTCACTCATCTTGTTTTGTCAAAGCCTAACATTCAGATCCATATTTTTTTTTTATTTGACTACGATAGATGGATGGCATAACAGAAAGATTCCAGACGCCATTCACCCATATAAAGATTCAATAAAGAATCTAAAGATGCAAGGGTAATAAGTCTATTACACGAATATTCCTCCCAGTGTCAAACCACAACACTGGTTAATTTTTAATATATTTTCAGTTGGATTGAAATTATCTTCCTCTTACATACCCCTTGGCCAGTATTATAAAGTTCCCCTGGCCCCGTTTTGTCTCCTCCATCCCTCATTACAGGGTTTTTGTGACTTACGCCAGCCAGGTCGGAGCGAGATTCTCCTCTCTTAACACACTACCCTTGTCTTCTTAGGTGTAGGTCACATGTATTCCCAAGGAGTATTTACCCAAAAAAATAAATGCTGCTTCAAAATCAAAATTTTTGAAAAAAAACAATGTCTGAATGGGTTAAGAACCACTGCATTAGTATCATGTGACTGAACTTATTTATGAATCGATCCAATAATTATGTGAGTTGGAAATTAAAAATAATAAAAAAAAACTATTATTCTATAATATATATAAAAATAATTTCTTATTTACAATTTTATAATATGTATCATTATTTGTACTTGCATGAAATTATCCGTAGGTGGGTTCGATTAAAATGTATAAGTACATTCGTAGAAAGGCTTATATTTTAATATATGTAAAATTTTAGATGAAATAATTGTACTCATTATTTTAAAATTGTATGTCGTGTAGCAAAAAGTTAATATTTTCCTTTAGAGCTATCTCATGTCGTACTGAGCGGATTGTGTGTTGGCGAGATTCTGCAACAGAGATCCCGTCGCGTAATCCGAAAATTCGGATCTTTGATGAGCTGCGAGCATGTTGTTGTGATTCGCAGTGGCAAACTCGAGGACTCTCTGCGTGGCGACCAGATCTGGCATCATTAGATTCTGCTTCGCCAAGCTCCTCGCCCCCAACGGATCGCCGTTCAAAAAATCGAGCACGCGATTGTTGCTGTTGTTGCCGGACATGAAGAAGATGTTGTTTGTGACTGCGGCGGCGGCGAGTTCGAGAGCCTTCGTATGCGCCGTCATCATCAGCTGGTCCTCGTCGACGCTGTCACCGTTAACCGTGTCCGCAGTCGACAATCGCTGCACGTTCGGATTTCTCTTTATCTTATTCGTTTCGATAATCTTATTCGATTTTGAGGCGTCTATTGGAAGACTCGGAAGATCAAAGTAATTCTTCGGTTTAACATCGACGTCGGTTAAATTAGAATCTTGCGAGTTAGCAGGTGGCAATACGGGATTCTGACTGCAATTATTCCGTTTTTTATGCGCCGCTAAATCGTTCGATTGTGCAAATCCTCTGTTGCATATTTTACATCTGTATGGTTTTTCGCCTAAAAATTAATATATATTTATTACGATATATGGTTCATATCTAAATTGTTTCGATAATAATTACCGGTATGAATCCTCATGTGTATGGCCAGCTTATCAGAGCGAGCAAAGCTTTTATGGCATTGGGTACAAACGAATGGTCTTTCCCCTGTGTGTTGCCTAAAAGATAAATTGTGTTTAAATATCAACGGATGACGAAACGCTTGATGTTTAAGAATAGACTGGAAGCGTTACAGTAGATCGCTGTTTTATACGAAATGCTAAATTTTCAAGGTCAAATTACATGTTGTAAATATGTTCAATTCACAAAATAAAATTAAAAAAACCGAACCCAAAATTTTGTATACGTTCATAGTCTTCTACAGTGCGGATTTCTGTAGCGTGGTCCTTATATCGGCGCTATAGGAGGATTGACTGTACCCTAACGAAATTATTTACCCAAATGAAAAGATATTTCCAGTCTATTACATTCATTCCCTGAATTCATAGTTTTCTTTGGACACCTGTCCGACTACCAATTTATTTAAAATTTTAAAAGGAATTCCAATTTCCCAAAGCCCCGTTAACCAAGCCGTGCCGATGGGGTCTATTGGGGATACCAAGGTTTTGATTTTTTCGAATAACTCTTTTAATATAAATCCTACATGTCACAAACGTTTTGTATTTGTCTAAAAAGGTATAAACAACAAATATTATAAATAATTATTGCCCTTTATTGTCTGCAATTGTGAAAAAACAATATTCCCTGCTGTTGCCACGCACGCGATGTGTTTTCTCGCTTGCATCTGGGACGATGTGCCGAGTGCAAGTGACATATGCTGCGAGACATTGTCGAGAGATAAAAATCCAAATTATGAAGCATATCATGAATAACTACTATAAAACGGCAACAATTTCCATAAGCATAGTATTTATTCAATGTAACATCTCACCGCATGTGCAAAGTCAAGTCCGTAGTACGAGGATAACCTTTTCCGCATATTTTACAGACGCATGTCATCACTCCCAAGTGACGACGCATATGCACGGCCAAATTCGAGCGAGAACTACAAGATTTTCCGCACATGGAGCATAAAATCACCTGAAAATTGATTAAATCATAACGATATGCTCGTAATACGTTTAATTTTTAATTCACGTTGTACTTTTTTATTGGGATTCTCTTTTATCTTTGCGATCGGCTGTCCGTTTTGATCTCTATGAGTCCGCATATGGACGAGCAAGTGATTCGAATGACTCATTACTTTTCCGCATATCGTGCAAATGTGCGACGGCTTCTGTTGACCCTCGTTCTATATAACGAAACGATTTATTAAATATTATATTCACGATACGATTTAAATATAATTATAATACCTTATGCGTTTCAATGTGTTTATCCAAACTCGTCTGTTTATGATATCCTTTACCGCACATCGAACATAAAAATGACCTTTCAGACTTCTTTTTTTGTTCGATAGATAACCTTAAATACAAAACGATTCGATTATATTCAGATTATTTCGGCGTAATTATAAAAATTGATAAAATCGTTACCCCGGCAGCAATTTAACTTCGATGCTTATTTTAGTTTTTGGATCTTTTTCAGTTTTAGCCTTGAACGTTTTGGATTTTTTTTTCTTTTTCACTGCCTTGCGTTTTTTACTGCTATACTCGGAATAATCGTCTCTGTCGCCAAAGTCCGAATTATTCTCGTTGAATGTAGAAGACATCGGTTCAACGAATTCGGCTTTCAATTGCGTATTCGCAATGTTAACTATTAAATCTACAACGTCACAATATTCAATAAATTATCCTATTTATGATATACCAATGTTATAAAATAATACCATCGTTGTCGAGTTCTAAAATATTATTAAACGATTCCGGATATTTTGTTTCAGATTTAACGATCGAGTCTTGCGAATAATTCTCCGGCTCTATTTTAACTGCCATCTCGTCAAAATCGTTTGAAAAATCGTTATCCGACGTATAATTGCAATTTTTATGCCATTTCATGTGATTGTTTAAATGCATACTCTTCGTAAAAAAACAATTGCATTCCTGACATTCGTGCAATGACTCTTCGAGGTGATATTCTGTAAATTATATTAATAAATTAGTTACAATTATTTTCGTTTTTCTTAAAAGTAATCCCTATCAAACACATCTTCTGCACAAGTATATTGTATAGAAGATATATAATTAGATGAACGTACCCATGTGTCTAACTAGAAGGCCATGTCGCTGGAATTCTTCTCGACATATAGGACAAGTATTATATTTTCCATCTACAGTGAGCTCTTTATGTGTTATTTGATGCTTTTTTAGTTGAAAATCTGACGGAAGAAATCTGAAAAACATACGAATTAATAAAAATACATATCAATCGATAAAAAAAATATATTTAAAGACTTACGTATTGCATATTTCGCATACGCATTGATTTTCATTTTTAACCGAAGCGTGAGTATGCAAAACATGGTCTATCAGTTCTTTGGTTGATGCAGAATTATGGCCACATATAGAACAGTCGTATATTGGAAACTTATCTTCTATACTTCTGGTCCTATATTAAATTATAATTATTTACATTGTTTTATAAAGACATTATAATAATATACGTATGGAATAAGAGCCGTTACATGTTTTGATGGATGACGGATATTTGCGAGCTTCCAATCGCGGGTAAGTCTGTATTCTCACGTATAATTACTGGGTTGAGTTCCTCCTTGATTTCCATCAGCGAAGAGAATTGGTAAGCTCCGGTTATGTAATTTCTTAATTTGGCATCAGAGACCTCGCACTGATGCTTGAAGCTGGAGGCTTCTATGGCCTGCCTCGTGCAGGGTTTGCAGATGCTAGATGGTAGGCCATCGTCTTCTGCAATCTATAATGAGGAGTTAGAATGGGGTTATCTGTCAGTCTGACAGCGCGACGAGAGGTTACCTGGAGGCCAGAACAGGCGGCGAG
This sequence comes from Philopotamus ludificatus, assembly GCA_022495035.1. Lineage (NCBI taxonomy): Eukaryota > Metazoa > Arthropoda > Insecta > Trichoptera > Philopotamidae > Philopotamus > Philopotamus ludificatus. Next base: position 35,097 of record JAGXCT010036847.1, read on the forward strand.
CAACGGGGCGAGACGGCTGCTGCCATAGAGGGGCGTCAGCTCAGCCGCCTGGCGAAGGCATGCTCGACAGAGCACCTCCAGCGACATGGCCCCTTGACACCGCTCCGCACGTAAACAAACCGTCCAGACTAGCCGTTCAATTTTCTTTTCGCCAGTGTCGAGAAATAAATTTTATTGACATATTACAATAAACTATCGTAAATATATCAGAATTATCACAAATAATTCATTATTTGATTATTAAATAATTAAATTAATAAAGACAATGTAAACCAACATTTCTGTGTATTTTGAAGACAACTTACAAAAAAATGTAATTAAATCATTCAACAACAGATCGGATATCATTTTGGTTATTTCTCAAAGCTGAATTTCCAAATGTTACTAAAAACAGTAGAAAAAGTTTTTTCCATTCTTAAGATCATATTTGTGCAAGTCTTGAATTTTGAGACATAGTAAATTATATGCTCTTTGTTTTTATGTTTAAATGTTCAGTTTGTTTTTTATTTATGTTTATTAAGTTTTTATAATATTAAAAAAAATGTAGCATTCAAAACAGCGACAATGATGTATAAAATAAAATATTTGACGTCTAATTTGTTAATGTGGTTATGGCCGGTATTTTTTGCGCAATGACCATAATATCGTACTGTCAGGTTGACTTGTTTTGTTTTTAGGTGTGTTATTATCTGCTGAAGGTTTCTCATCGCCCTCATGATGGAAAGCATGGAGACAGTATCAAATGACGTCACCAGCCAACATATAATACGAGTCAGAGAACCGAAACGCATAATACATTGCAGCGACGGAGTGATCGAGGAGTTTAGCGATGACGATTCCGATGTAGAATCCACGAAGGAGATAGTCGATCCGGTATTACAATTTTTAATGTATTTAATCATAATCGTATCAAATGTGCTAATATCATTGGATTACTCATTAAATTTCTCATTTTTATGACTCTCTGTGGTATTTATATCTATGATAATATTATTGCACATAATCTACATGAGCAATAGAATTCTGTTTGTAGATAATTTATTCTTAAAAGATTAATGTTCATTGTTATTTTTCAGAAAACGTTGACTTGGATGCCGTGGATTGCTCATCAAGTAATGGCCAGTGGTAATAAAGCCCTGGAATATTGTGACTATGTCGGTGAGGGAATAGCAGATTTACTCGGTATCACCACGCCTAAATATCAACTTGAATTGAGCGAATATGAACGCATGGAGGCGGCGAAGAAGAAACTTGAGGAAGAATCGGCCGGCTGGACTACGCCCGATAGCGGAAACGGTCTTTCTTTAGTTACATTGCAGCCGACTTCCGTCGCCAACGATATTGAAAAACCTACCATCATATGAGCTACTTAAATAATTTATATATTTTTGATTTATGCAAAATTATAATAGCTGTTTTAGCACGTGTATTAAAAAATAGATTAAAATAGCTTTTGCAATTCTGAATGTATTCCATCTATAATTGTTCGGGCGAGTTTAGTTAGGTATTGGCACTGACCAAAGGAATGGACCAAATATTTATACATATTTACGAAATGTTATTTTTTATATTATAAATATGGAAAAGAAAGAAATATATTTAGAATATATCAGATATTATAATCGAATAGAGCTATTATTATTTATGTACATTGAATAAAATATTTTTTTCATCTTTTACAATATAACGAGAGTCGATTCGGCTGGATTTATTCTGTAAAATATTTTTTCACATTTATTTCATTATTATTCACGATAATTTTTGTATTATCTAGATTGTTCCTGAGTATTAATTATTAATTTAAGTATTTATTTTAGTAATTATTTAAAAATGATTGTTTAGCATAATAAAATTATATTATATGTGCCTTTTTTCGAATATGATAATGAAATTATATGCAATTTTAAATAATTTTTGTCTAATATTATTTGTTTTTCTGAAAAATCCTCATCATAAGCATTTTAATTTAATAATGAGTACAATAGATCCTTTTTCTTTATGGTAGATACGCTCTTAATGTAAACGTAAATAAAATATACAGTCTACATATGAAATAAAAGGATGTTTCATATCATCAATTTGTAATTATTAAAAATAAATTTAATTTTGGTTTTAATTTAGACATAAAAATATATTCATACGTTTTATTTGAATAAAATAATAAATTTTAATGCTTTCTGATTAAATGTGACGTCAAAAATATATTAATCATTTGAAAAAAATTGCATACTCGACAATCTCTCGATATATTCTGGACAATATTGTAAACTTTCATTATTATTTATGTTAATAATATTATTTTACATTCCTGTAAAGAGAATCGGATGTATTTTAATTATATTTACGACATTCTTGAGTTCGTATATTACAGTTTAGTATTAATTATTAAGTACTTCCAAAGAACAGTACAAATAATGAATTGTTTGATAAATGGATAAATAGTTTTTCATGGACATTGGTAAAAAGATCTTCGTTACTTGAAATATACATTGATGGAATACGTGCAATACTTCTCATTCAATTTATATGAAATAAATATAATTAAATCAATACTGTTCATTGATCAGATTTCAAGGATGGCTTAAGCAGTGGCGGATTTATCACTCGGGAGGCCCCAGTCGTAATTTAATTTTGAGGCCCGCTCTTAAAAATTTTCACTACATCTTTCACCCTAAAATACTACAATAGAAAAGCAGTTCCGCTAACCTTAGGAGGAATCCAATTCTCCTATCCTTAGGAGATATTTAGTTCTGGCAACCTTAGAAGGAATTCAGTCCTTACAATCTCGGGGGAAGTCCAGTTCTGCCAACCTTAGGTTAAATCAAGTTCTGTAAACCTCAGGGGAGAATCAGTTCTGCCAATCAGGAGAAATCCAGTGTAGCTAATCTTTGGAAGAATCAAATTCTGTCAACCTCTGGAAGAATCCAGTTCTTCCAACCTCATGAGAAATCTAATTCTGTCAAATTTAGGAGGAATCCGATCTTGCCAACTTCGAGATTGGATTTTGAGGCCCCTGAACTAACGAGGCCCCAGGTCTCATGCGCCTAAGGGGTAATCCGTCACTGGGACTGTCAACCCGTTACAGTTGATTTGAATTATTATTTTAAACAAATTAATTGTTCACCGCCATTATGTATTGCTCCACGGAAATTAATAACATAACAGCTTTTTTTACGTCCATATATTTTTATTTACCCAAAACATTATTACACGATAAATTCATAATTTCATCAATTAGATTGGGTAGTATTCGAAATTATTTACGAAAAAATGCTTGAAGCAGTAAATATAAACATAACATTAAGTGAAGTATTCCTCTATTTAAAACTGGACAGGAAAAGCACGGTGGTTTATCTATATTTTGGTCTTAACAGTAAAAACACCAGATATAATAAATAAAGAACCAAAAATATATTATAATATGGTTCTAATAAACGTCACATCGGCTTTAAAACAATCGCGTCGTCCGAAGGGGGTCTATTTATAATGGAAAATAGACCCCAAGCATTTCAAGTCAAGATATTGATGAATTCTTCATCAATATCTTGACTTTTAATTAAAAAAATCCATGCTAATTATTTCATAACCCTCTTTAGTATTAGCAGTGTCATCTCCTCCTTCCTTCCTTTGTCCCAGTCACTTAGGATCGGGTTTTTCCGCCAACCACTCCTGGAGCATACTATTATGTACTGTAGAATTCCCAGGTTCTAAGATGCCTTATCTCTCGACATCTCCCCGCCGTTTTTGAGATCTCCCTCTTCCGCCATCCTCGTTTCTTCGGAGCATATCGACGCTGTAAAGCAATCTTACTGTATTACGAAAAATGGTACTTTACAGGGGAGTCAAAAAACCATTTAAAATGTTAATAATTCTTAAACTAAAAGAAATAGAATCGAAATTTTTGAGATACAATATACGTATAACGTTAAAGCTCTCTCTTAAGCGGTCATTTTGGACCTTCAGAGTGACATCACCCATCCATCGCAGAGTTCTTATCTCCAAGGTAGAAGTTTTTGCTCCTGCACTTTAAATATCTCCTCAATATTCAATCAAGTTTTGTTTTGTCGTTGTATCGATCAGTTACCTCTATAGGTTTCTGTCTTTGGCTTCTGCCTAATATAAAGTTGTTAAATCTTAATTGCACTCGTAATGAATTTCTAGGTTGCTATATTTATTCGAAAATTTAGTGGCTCATTTATAGTAGCGATTGTTGCTATGGTTTTTGGTTTATTCATTTTTCGTTCAATCAATTCGTGTCTTCTCTACTCTATCCACAAATTCATCTCGTATGTTGTTTATATTACATATACGTTTTGGTTTAATTGTGTTTATAGCTCTGAAAAAAATGTATATTTTCTTCTCGGATTTGGAAATTTTTGGTTCAAGGTCTCTCGCGATACACCTGCCGCTGGCCCCCCGGCAAATGTAGCCAAAGAATAGACAAACTTAAAGGAATTTACCGGGACAAAAAAGATTCCGGCAGCCAGCCAGCGTGTACGTAATTCGGGTAGCAATTTACAGCCCGTTTCTTGTTTCAGCACGAAGACGGTGGGTGTCTCACCTTTGCGGCTGTGTACCCAACATAAATTCACATACGTAGGGGTTAGCAGATACGGGCAATTTAATATAATTTCCATGACTCGGGCTTGACGTGGGCGGTTTTAGGGACTCGGCCCCCGGGGCCCCCCTCCTGTCGAGCTTCTTTGATCCCCACTCGCGATTGTGAGGCATGCTTTAGATAAGGCGCGTGGTGGAGTCGCGCTTTGTGCCCCCCGCGAATATTTCAAAATTCAAGTCGGCGCCCAGGCATGCCTGAGAGTGATGCAGGCATGTGCTGGAAGTATGCTTTGCCCGCCGAAAAAAATATATAATAGTGTGGCACGCGAAAATATGGACGGGGGAAATTTCGCCTATCAATTTTATCTTTATGGCAACACTGAGCGGGGCATTGTGCAATTTAAAGTATGCATTCGATCTCTGCAAAGCGCTATACGATCGGGATACTAATGCACATAATCTATTATATAACAACATCTCAAAATACATTTTAAACGTATTAATCCAATTCACAAAATAAGTTATTATTTTAGGAGTTTATTCCTTCAAATACACGAAAAGGATAGCTAATTCGTTACTTGCATCTGGGACGATGTGCCGAGTGCGAGTGAAACGTGCGATTGACATGTGCGGCGAGAGCTCAGTCTACGATGAGACATCGTCTTCATTTACTTCTTCATTAATGAATCGTCTAAATATTATTGTTACAATCCGCGCGTTGACAGCTCGGCTCCCGGGCTTATGGCTGACGAATTGACCCGTATTCGAAGAGCCTAGTTAACCTGGAGGACAGCCGTCGCAGTCCTGGCATCAGGGTTGAGATGGACGTGCCTCTGTTGATACTGAGGAGGAGAATAGAAGAAGTCCAGGACCGGAGGAATATCGCGTAGTGTCCTCCAGTTGGCAAAGAAAGTTAGAAGGCATGTGAAATGTGTGATTTTGTGAAGTGCACGGATGGAGATGGACATCTTGGAGTGACGGAGAGTCAGCTCCTGGCGACTACATTTAGAAGTAAGTCTAGCAGTTTAAAAGCACTCAAATATATATCATAATATACGTTCTGTATTTAATTACATATTTTTTTGTATAGAATATGGCTAGTAGAAGAGAGCTCATAACGACGCAAAGGTAGGAATAAAGCCTAGCTGGGAGAACTGGATTCGGTGAGTCTGATATTTATAATTATATAATTAATTCGGTTAGGATTTTTATAAAAATATAGCAAAAAACGGTTACGTGCTTTTGATTTTTAAATTTCTGTAGATTTTCCACCCGAAACAGTCAAAATTAGGGTCAAATTCCACTACTACACTTGAACTGTAATATCCATTGCTTCGATTTCCATTAAACCTTACTTGGATTTGAATCGCCACATTCTTCTATCATCGTAGATATTTATAATATTATTTGACGCTAATGGTCTAGGAAACGGAGACAGTAGATGAGGAAGGTTTGATAGGAGTAAAGTCGATTTTTAATTGTTTCTACATAATTTTCGCAAAATTTATAGATAGCGGCGCCGATTGGGTGTATTGGATAACCTGAGTTTTTGATTTTTCTTGAATAACTCTTTTAACTAACTTTTAAAATAAATCGTATATGCCACAAACTTTTTGTATCTGTCTAAAGAATAAATATCATAAATAAGCGTCGTCCTTTATTGTCTGCAAATGCGAAAAAATAATAAAAAGGTAGCTGTTGCTACGCTCGCGATGTTTTTCTCACTCACATCCAATACGATATGTCGAATGCGAGTGAAATGTGCGAAAAACACGTGTAACAATAGCGTTGCCATTTACGCGTCATGTTGATTAGTTGAAAAATCCAAAATATCGACCAAATTATGTATCGTAATATATCATAAATACCTATTTTTATTATACCCTCATAATTTAGCGTTTGGTCAAAAAATAGCGATGTAGAAGGAGCTCTATAGAAGGGACTGCCGCAAATGCCGCTCTATAGTAGTGAGCACTATAGAAAGATTGACTATACTTGGGCCAGGCCCGTAGCTACATTAAGACAAAATAATCAAAGGCATCGGGGCCCTCCGTTTTGTTTTCTTTTTTATGAGCTTCAGTTTCAGCTTCACTCGTAAGGACAAGATAAATTTCGTGTTTCTATAGTAGAATTATTGTTATATTTTTTTTAATATCAGAATTAAAAAAAAGAGTTTACAAACTTGAAAGGGTTTTTTTTAAACTAACATTTATAAAAAAATAAATACTGGTCGACTTTATGAGATGAGAGACTGAATTATATGTTTATTCTTTCTATAGAAAATGACAGTCAGATCATTCCGTAAAAAGTCACCTTCCGTCACTGTCCGTCACATCCGTCACTTAGGTTCCTCGTAGGGGGCCCCTGAATTTTTCGAAAAAAAAATATTTTTATAATGTCGTAATTACCTAATAAACTAGAAAAAAGAATACAAATTCAGTTGAATTGTATTTTTCCTCATGCCTTTTTACATTAAGTGAAATTAAATGAAATACTTCCAATACTTTGCAATATATACATATTGATGTAAATCAGGGATGCACAAACTGATTGTATGATGGCATGCTGGAGCGCGCTATCCATTTGGTCAGATTGTGCGGCGCACACAGGCGCCGGAAGATTGGAAACATGTTTTTTTTATTGTATAGTTATTAAAGTTTTGCACTCAAGAGATTCTCGAATTATATTGTTAAACAATAAATAGTCGTTTATTTTATTCTTTGAAATTTTCTGTCAATGACACAGAAAATATTGGGAAGTTCTACCGGAAAGTTCTGCCCGTTCTTAGAGTAAAACCTTATTGAATGATATATTTTCCATCATTATTTATGACTCCTTGCCAGCGTGATGGCAATTTGTATATCCCAATTTTTAAAAAATGCCTTATCCCCAGAGGCGAAATCTGATATCTTCTCCGTTTTTGAATTTTTGCCCTGGAAAAACTTTTGTAAGGACGGAAACAAGTGATAATCGGAGGGCGCTAGGTCTGAGGAGTATGGTGGATGCGAAAGAATTTTCCAGCCTAGCTCTGCGAGTTTCTGACGAGTCACCAAAGCAGTATGTGGCCTAGCATTATCATGAAGCAGGATGATATCCTTCCTATTGAACATCACCGGCCTCTTTTCTTGGAGTGCTGTCTTAAAATGATCCAATTGCTGACAGTACCTCTCCAAATTTAGCTTTTCGTTCGGTTTCAACAGCTCAAAATGCATTGGTCCTCGAATATCCCAGACAACATTCTCCTATCCAGGCTCAACTCAACGGTTTAGAGGTGGAGGGGCAGGTTTTCCGGATTCATAATATGCTCTTCTCCTTACGATGTTTTCATAGGTAATTCACTTTTCATCCCCAGTTATCACCCGGTCCAAGAAGAGTTCGATTTTGTTTCGTGCAGGCAGAGATGTGCTGATGATGACTCGATCATTCAAATTCTTCTCACTTAACTCGTGTGGCATCCATCTCGAATATTTCCACACCAATCTTAGTTTCCGAATATGGTTTGTTGAGCTGAAGTCTTTCTACAATCTTCGATTTGTCAAAAAAGGATTTTGCTCTAACATGATCTTGAATATAACTAAGTTTCTTTTTTAATTTTAATTTTAACTTTTATTATTATTGTTTTTTTAATTTTTTTTGTACTATAATTAATTCTACATAATTCAGCATCATATAGAGTGTGATAATGTTTATTTGTACGAAACATCCTAATATTAGATTATTAATTATTTACACATGACGAATCCAAATTAATATTATGTCATGGTGTTGTCGTGTAATTGATTATTTGAAATTGATTAATTTAAATAATAATCCCGACTCCACCCGTGCACAGCCAAAACCCCAAAACAGTGAAAGGAGGATAGAGAAATCCTACAACTACCCCCAGTTTACAAGAGCACATGTATATGCATGCAAATATAACCCTCTCGCGTTTACCTGTTGTGGCCGAGGACGAAAGGTCGCAAGCGCCGCCGGCCGAAGGGTCACTTACGTCCGTTTGAAGCGAGGCGCCTGGTCACCCAGTTATATATACGTATTGTGTGGCCGCCCCGGCGAATCTACACCGTGCGCCAAAAATACTTAGCTTTCATATATAATATTTTATTGGGATTGGAGACAAAGAGCGAGGTCATATTTTTTACTTGATTAAACGTCTTATTCTTGCTCATAATATGGGAAATCATAGTGAATAAAATAAGAAACATACATATTCATTCATAAATAATGACAGATTTTAAAATTATAAATAAGTAACGTATAGTGTATTTGGGTTATTTTTACGCAAAAAAAATAATTGTAATAATTTTTCAGTCCATTTTTGTTATCTTAATGGTTTTTTTTTAATTTTGAGAATAATGTATCAAACATAATTACTTAACAATAATGTATTTCCTCAGCAATTTTATTTTGCATGAAAATGATGACCACGGAAGAGCACATCAGACACGTCATGACTATAAGTATAAAAAGGCAATAGACTTCGAGCAAGACTTTTTCTATAATAAGCTATTAAGCCGACCAATTTCCTGTTCTGAGAGGAGAGACCATATTCCCTGACTATACACTAATGTAGACCCACCGCCTACATTAAGAGATTTGTGACAGAACTATAATAAAACGCAATAAATAATATTGCAGATTCGCAAGACGAAATAATTGAGCCAATAATGAAGTGGTTTCTAAAATCCCTTATACCCGTAAATGATGAGTGATTTTGTAAATTAAAAAAAAAAATCCGGAAAACCAACACCAAGAATTAATTAGCCTAATGAATGAAACAAAACTAGGACGTCAACAATCGGTTGATTGAATCTCAGTCAGGGCCTCTGTCAAAAGAACACTTAATTGAGCAACAAGAGATAAATGAAATACACAATGAAATTGAGGAAGATCTTGACATTTTTTTACTATCACGGAATAATGTGATCCCAATGAAAAACGTTTGTCTAAAGTACTAAGAGCGATTGAGAAAGACACAGCATGTTATAGAACTCTATCAAGAAAAGAAAAGTAAGGGTGGTATTTAACTAACTCTTGACAACTCCATTGGGGCCCCTGATCATTGGGGGCCTCAATGGAGCCCCAAAACCCAACTTAATATTTAATAGACTTTAATTCCGTTTTCTTTTTCATAAGCTTTACCTGTAAGACAAGATAAATATTAGATTTTTCCAAATTTGTATACTATACTAAAAATCTGTTAACAAGCTGTGGAGCTTGAAGAGCTGTGATATTTTTGATTGTTACTATGAATATTTTTTTTCTTAAATACATTATTTGATCTAAATCGCCTTTATCCTGAGACAACCGACCCCCCCCCCAATTATTGTTACCAGGCCCCCCTGAAATGTAGTTAGCATCAGATCCTAAAAAGTCATCCGCCACTGGAAAGATTGATTTCGTTCAATTTGTAAAATACAATTAAAAAATACGAACCCTAAATTTTGTATGGATGCTTAGTTTTTTATAGGGCGGGCTTCTGGCGCTTGGCCCATATTTCGGCGTTATATAAGGATTGACCGTATAGCGTTGGAAGAATGTTTAGATGGGAATATATATCATGGACTGTAAATAACAGCGACTGAGCTAAGTAAATGGATAGGTTCCAGAGAAATTTATGAATTTTAGGTAGTTAGTTGACGCTTTTGATTTAACTGTAATGCCATCTATCTATCGTCAAATAAATAATAAAAACATATTATTTATTTTATTATTAATTTAAGTGGCCTTCTAACCCCGAGGCGGGTCTTTTCCACCTGGAGGACACTACGCAATCTCCAGCAGAGACACATCCGTCTTAACCCTGATGCCAGGATTATGACGGTCGTCCTCCAGGTTATCTTGGCTTATCCTTAATTATGTATCATCATCATTTGCCAGCCACGAGACACTCAATAATAGTCGTGGTCAAAGGAGAGTCTCATACGTGACGCGAGGACTTCTCTTTTGTGTCCAAACTGCGGGGACCCAAGCAGTGGCGAATTTACAGAGATGCTTATGATGCTGGAGCATCAGGCCCCCGACGATTGGGGGCCGCAATGGAGCCCCAACACCCAACTTAATATTTAATAGACTTTAATTCATTTTTCTTTTTCGTCAGCTTCACCTGTAAGGCAAGATAATTATTAGATATTTCGAAATTTGTATACTATTCTAAAAATCTGATAACAAGTTGTGAAGCTCAAAGAGCTTTGATGATGCCAGGACTGTGATGGTCGTCCTCCGGGTTATCTTGGCTCTTCGAATACGGGTCAGGTCGTCAGTCATAAGCTCGGGAGTCGAGCTGTCAACGCGCGGATTGTAACAATAATATTCAGACGAGGCTAGGGCCAATTCGTATTTAATTCATGGTCTGATCGAGTGCTACGGTCTCTTCCTGTATAAGATACGTCACCGAATTGGCCTGAATAGCGGCCTGGCTCTTCATAGCTCCGTAGAATCTACGAAACCATGATTGTGCCCAGCTGCCATCTCCGCCAAGCTCAATACCGACACGACAACAATCGATATAGTTGATTAAATTAGTGTCTTACTTATTTTTTAAAAACTTACTTCAAAAATCATCATAACTTATAACTATTACTGATAGTATTTATGTTGAAGCATTTATTTTTCTGCGAAACGGTATTTCGTATAGAAATATTTAAATGCGTAAGTATCCGCTCGGCGTAGGCCAGGCGGTCCGGTTGGGAGCGAGCACATACATACATTGAAAGGCTCATAGGGGTGTCCGCCGCAGATCAATATGCATGTGAGTGTGGGGGCGCCCCCTGCTCCCCCTCCTCGCCCCACCCCGCCACCTTCAGAGGCTATGATTGGCCGGCGGCGGGGGTGGGGCGTGGCTGCTCGGCCTGCTGCCTCCACCCCCGCCACACACTCGACATTGTCTGCCGCCGCAACTAGCGATAATTGTGTTCGACCAATGACCCCTTCGGACCGATGACCACCGCCCACTCAAAAGGGCGCGAAATTTGAAAAAAAAAAAAAAATCCAACGCACGCGCGAATTATGCAAACGCGCGGGGGATGATATTCAAATTGCGTGTGCATGTATATTATATCCGAATTCTTAAGAGGGGAGAGAATGCTTTATTACCTATTCCCAGTGTCAATATTGTTTTAATGTCAGAGGTGTGTGCATGTGTGCCGGGAACAGATACGTGGCGCGATTATTTATGACGCCATCATATATTTTATGTATTATGTAATAGAAAAAAATACGCATATATCAATCATAAATAATATTTTTTTATTAATATTTATACCGGCCATCTATTTAGACCAGAAAACCACCGCACACAGTAGGCAAATGCATCAGCATCAAACAAAAATACATTAAAACAATTAAATAAATCGGCAAATTTATGATCAATATAAGTTATTTATCTAACTGACTAACAGAAAAAAGTAACAAGTTTGGCTTGTAGGTAACATACATATTATTTCGATAATGTAAGGTAACCGCGATTGAGCTAAGTTAGTAGTCGGATAGTTATTCGTCGAAAACCAAGAATTCAGGGAATTCATTATGACAGTGGCTAAGTAACTATGTAAGAGGAAGGCAATCATTACCTCCCCATGTTTTATAAAAATATTTATGTAGGTAATTTTGCGCGTTAGAATTAATTAATTTAATCCCATCTATCATGCGTTGAATAAATAATTATAAAACAAATAATATAAATTTCAATCCAACTAAAATAATAATAAAATTAACCAGTGTCGTGGTTTGACACTGGGAGGAATGTTAGTGTTAGAGATTTATTCCCCTTGCATTTTAAAAATCTTCAATCTATCCATCGTAGTCACATAAGTAAATAAATAATTTTAGGATATTTTGGTCTGCATTTAGTCTATTTATTAAATAATTTTACATCATATATCATTCTTGGCATAGGTTTACCTTATAGACTCAGCGTTCAAAAGACTAAAGAGCTTAATTATGTACATTTTTAATTGTTATAACATTCTACCATTTTTAATTAATTATTTCGATTAGTTTTAAATAAATTTCGCTTTTCAATTTGTTGCTATTTATCAGATTTGTCGTTTTTTTTATTATTTTTTATCATCAATATATATAATCGCCTTAAATTTGATTAATCTTTCAACGACGTATCTACAGAATAAAATTTTATAAACCAAAATCTAACCTCTAGATCAGTTTTGACTCTATTACCATAAACAATGTATATATTTTTAAACGTTTTTCTATAATTTTCTCTTTCCAAAATTCCCATAGCAGTATATGAGGATTATAAAGTTTTAATCCATCGTTTTAGGAATTCGAAAATATATATTTTATTCTGAAATGTATCTTTAAAAATATTTATTTTTCACTCCTTTTATGTCATCTTGTTTGTTTTTTTATTTTATGGGAGTACAAAATTCAATCTCATCAAATACTCGTAAGTACGTTTAACAGTTATTTATAACTATTTTATTATCCTTCTAAAATATATATATATTTTTGAAAACTGCATTAACAACGGTTCGATTGTTAATTTTTTTACCCTTTAAAAAGTGATGGAAAGATCTAAATTTATGCTAATTATACAGGGCTAGATATGGCGAATATGGAGGGTGAGAGATAGCATTGTAACCCAATCCATTAATTTTTTGCAGCAAGTCAAAACTGCTATTTGCGGTCGAAAGTATCTTGTCGAAGGCACGCTTTTTACGTGCAAAGTTCGGTCGTTAATCGTTGCAGTTACTCATAATAGAACTCGTCAGTTTTTATTTTATTGAGATCTAAGATCTCTTAAAATATGCATCCTATAAAATCCTATTAAATGCTTAAAACATTGCTTTTTTTGCGCGATTTTGCTCTCAATATCGTATTGTGTTGACATAAAGAACTTATTTTTCGTCATTGATCAGAAAAAATATCTTGCTTTATTGATAATATATAAATTTATTTAACACGGACAGTTTTTTAGATCATGTGTCATCTATATTTTTTTTCATCATTGTTCATTATTTTTTTTCAGATGTTATCTTATTTATTTATTTTACTACAATGAATGGACGGCATTACATATATATTCCAAATTGCCATTCACCCATAAAAGATTCGATAATGACTAATATTCTCTCCAGTGTCAAACCACGACACTAGTTAATTTTATTATTATTTCCGTTTATTCAACGAAGAATTGATGACATTAAATTAATTAATTCTAACGCGCCAATGGTTCTCAATTTGAATACTAAATTAGCTAAGTTAATTGATATGCAAGTTAAATATAAAGTTCTTAGCTTTTTTGTTATCCTCAATATTTTTTATTAAAGATAGTTTTCTATCTCTGTCTTGCCTAACGTTTTTCGACATAGAGCTCGAAATTCTCAACATAAAATTTTCAAAACTAGCGTTGGTAATTACGAAGGATAGGTACATTCATATAAATATTATTAAACAGTCATAAATCTGAGACGCAGATTTTGATAGAATTCGAAAAATTTGCACGCTCTTAATAATCTAATAATATAATTATCTTCTGAAATATTTTTTTTGCAGTTTTTGTTATATGATAATGAAATATTGAGAATCGCTGATATTTTATGCCACGATAAAATACAAGGTTTCATCATATTTTTTTAATATCGCAGGAATATAATGTATAAGTTAATTTATTTCCTTTTTTTGTTATAACGATGGTAGCTTAATTGATTTGGTAGTATCTTGACATTGGTTTCCATATGGGATTCTTAATTTATTATTGGCTTTTGGAATGGGTTAAACGGGTTTTTTTTATTTATTTTTTTGACTATGATGGATGACATAACAGAAAGATTCACCCATATAAATATTCGATTAAGATTCTAAAGATGCAAGATGAATTAGTCTCTCATATTAATATTCCGCCTAGTGTCAAACCACGACACTGATTATTTTTTATATTATTCCAGTTGGTTTGAAATTTATATTATTTTTTCAACCAAAGATAGATTAAATTAATATATTCCAATGCGTCAAATTACCCATGAATTCATAGTTTTCGACGGACGCCTATCCGAATACTAATTTAACTCAGTCGCGGTTAACGTACATTATCAAAATAATATGTTACCTACAAGCCATAACAATGCTTAAATATTGATGTGCTCATCGACTTTTTACTGAAAAAAATGGAAAATGTGGTCTTTATAGTCATAAATAACATTGTTGTGATGCTTTAGCTTTCGTATTCGTCACATATTTCCTCCTTAAGAAGATAACATAATTATTTTAGAAATTAAAATCACGGATTAAACTTCAGATTGATACTTTTATTAGATTAAATTTCATCCCCTATTCAATGAGATATATATTCCCGTATATTTTTTTATTTCCATGGTAATTGAAGCGAAATATCCATATTACCTGTTACATCCCCCCGCGCACGTATCCACCTCACAAAACGTGAAAATATGAAAAAGGAAATTCCGCACTTGTGAACCGCGGCATCTACATCCACTTCCCACGTAATGTCTGCCATTGTTGATGTTGAAAATTTCACACGTGTCTGAACATGTGTAACGCTCACGTGTATCCGCAAACACACACACGTACACATATTGCAGTGGAGCAGTTCGTTTAATTAGAACGAATTGCCGGCGCCATAAATTTCGAAAAAGCGAGTGACGGACGGTAAGGCAGCGCGCTGCTCAGCCGACCGGTCGCTCCGTCGTTTTTACGATTCATAGGCGAAATAAAAATGGCGAAATGCGTATTTCATAATGCATGGATAGTTTCAGCGGGACAATGTACGGGCGCCCCCGACTGCCGTGTGCTCGCATAAACGTAATTTACTTTTATTGTGACCGGAAAAAAATGGCTCGTAAAATTTTGCGAATGTGCAAATGTTTTCTTTCCCCTTTTTACGTTTTTTTTTTTTTGTCGATGTGAAAAATCGCTCAGTGCCAGCGACGATATGGCGCGTCGTTCAAGCGCAACATAGTAAAGCCTAACAAATTAATAATCGTGCCGATGGGGTATATTGGGTACCCCAAGTTTTCTATTTTTCTCGAAAAACTCTTTTAACATAAAAAATAAAAATAACAATATTCACGTCTGTTGCCACGCGCGCGATGTGCTGAGTGCAAGTGAAACGTGCTGCGAGAGCTCTGTCTGAGGCGAGACATCGCCTAGTGCGCGTGTCATTTATACGCCATATTGATTAGGTAAAAAATCCAAAATATCGACCAAATTAAGAAGCATATCGTGAATAACTTTTTTTATTTTCAGAATAATCAAGATATGCTTGGGGTATCTGAGATACCCCCTTCGGACGACTCGGCTGTTTTCGAGCCGCCGTGATGGATCAGTTAATAACGGCGACACAGTATTGCCAACTTCATTGTAACGAACATCAACGTTAAAAAAATATTCTATACACAAATTTGTTTATATTAATATTTTCTATGCCTTTCTTACTTCATCATTAGAACGCATTTCGTCTAATTTTATGCTTATTTTTTTTGAATTCATAAAAAATTCAGGAGATATATAGGAATATGGTTAAAACACTCAAATAATCTTCTAATAAAATATTTTCTGCAATTTTTAAATGAATGTTTGAGCACCACCGAGTTAAATGTATTTTTTCAGATGAACAATGTCGATCTATCTAGCAGAATTCAGGCATTTATCATAACCAGTAAAATCCCGATCCATCGTTGTATTAACTAATTACTATGTAATGTAGATTAACCAGTGTTATGGCTTGTAGGTAACATGCACATTATTTTGATAATGTAAGTTAACCGCGACTGAGCTTAGTTAGTAGTCGGATTGCGTGTCAGACGAAAACTATGAATTCAGAGAATTCTTTATAAAACAAATAATATACATTTCAATCCAACTAAAATAATAATAAATTAGCCAGTGTCGTGGTTTGACACTGGGAGGAATGTTATTGTTAGAGATTTATTCCCCTTGCAAGTTTAAAATCTTCCATCTATCCATCGCAGTCAAATAAATTATTTAAAGATATTTAGGTCTGTCCATAGTTAATTTATAAAATAATTTTACACCATATATCATTCTTGGCATAGATTTTCCTTATAGACCCAGCGTTCAAAGGACTATAGAGCTTATTTATGTACATTTTTAACTGTTACAATATTCTACCATTTTTAATTAATTATTTAGTCTAGTCATAAATAAATTCCGCTTTACAATTTGTTGCTATTCATCAGATATATCTTTTTTTTATTTTTTATCATCATTATACTCTAAAAAGCACCGTAAACTTGATTCATCCTTTAACAAGTTTTGACTCTTTTACCATAAGCAATGTATATATTTTTGAACGTTTTTCTATAATTTTATGTTGCCAAAATTCCCATAGCAGTATATGAGGAATATAAAGTTTTAATCCATCGTTTCAGGCATTCGATTCTTTTTATATCATTTTGTTTGTTGGTTATTTTATGGAAGTATAAGCTTCAATCTCATCAAATTCTTGTAAGTACATTTAACAGTAGATTAACCAGTGTTATGGCTTGTAGGTAACATGCATATTATTTCGATAATGTAAGTTAACCGCGACTGAGCTAAGTTAGTAGTCGGATAGGCGTCCAACGAAAACTATGAATTCAAGCAATTCTTTATAAAACAAATAAAATAATAATAAAATTAGCCAGTGTCGTGGTTTGACACTGGGGGAATTTTCGTATGAGAGACTCATTATCCTTGCATCTTTAGATTCTTTATCAATTCTTTATACGGGTGAATGGCGCTATGGAATCTTTCTGTTATGCCAAATTACTTTTTAATGCATTCATTATAATTATAAGAATTATTTTTACGCGGTTTTTTAAAGTGTACTTGTTCAGTCTGACAATAAACGCTATCGTTTAATTTTTTACCAGCATAAAATAAATATTAGAGTTATTATTTTTTATATTAAAATAATAACAGAATTTCATCTGCTAACAGCATTTTCTTTTGAAATGCATTTATTTTACAGCACAATGCAAACTATATAATTCTTAAGATGTCATCGCAAGGACGTATTCAACTCGTTTTTCAGAGAAAAAAATATCCTTTATATAAATCGTCCTTCTAAGGTCATTTAAACTTCTTTCAACCGCATCAAAATAACGATAATAGCGCACGAAAATATTATATTTTATTTACATTGTTGTTAACATTCCGTCGACAATGAAACACAATGGCGACACAAGCGATACGAATTAGACCTCCATTGTGATTGTTCGCATATAAAAATGCAATAAATAAATATGAACTGTACACAGTATTGATTTACGAGCTGGTCAACCTACTGCACATTCAGAAAATTGCGTCGGGGTCCGACATTATTGGCCAACAATGTGCGAACGCCGGCCAGGAACGTGTAAACAATTACCCCTTTGATTTATGTGCGACTGACCAATGGCCGCGAGGGAAGCTGCCCGGGCCAAATATGGGCGTGCGTTCGCTAATTTAAAAATAACACCGGCGAGGGGTGCCAAATATTAATATCATTCAAAATTCGCCGAATGCACTTAACATTTATAATGCGGAATACCGGTTTTTGCACAAAAATAAACTGGGGCATGCATTTAAAATAAATTTAATAAATTAAATAAATTATTATCGGGATAGACTTCGAGATTTTTAGTAAAACAATACGAAATTAGAAGTTTGCCGTCGGCGAATAAATTTTGCGACACACTCACCGTCGGTGAAAATGGTTATCTAAAACAATTTTCTAGGCAATATTTTAATGTTATTTTTTTCGGAGGCGATTTCAATAATAATACCGATATTAAATAGACCTTTATGCGAAATTTGCATATAAAAATTTGCATTGTTGCATGCGTTTTTCGGTACGTGTGCGGTTCAGGTAGAAAACTATTTTGATACAATGAACTGGTAAGCCTTTCATATGTTCTTTTTTTATTATTCTTTATTATCATTTCGCAAATGGAGTTCTAGATTAAAATATGCCATCTGCTCGCATTTGCATTATCGCGATGAATGCAAAATAGACCTCCTCAATCTGTGTGCACGTATGCATATGAATAGAGCAATGATCGAATAATATGCGAATAAAATAAATCATTTAAAATATATACAAATTTCAATGAAAAAAAATGTTTGAAGCACCGCTGAAACGCATTTTTTAGATTTTAAATCATCAATGTCGTATATTCATGTTTTTTTTCCTGAATTTCTGCAATTCATTCCATATTTTTAAAGTTAGCTATACATGTTTGAATAACAATGTTAAGATACGTCATCGATACGCCAAGTATTCAAGTCAAATGATAGCATCAGCGAAAAAGTAGAGCTGAAATAAATAAATAAATTGGTAAACTGCATTAAAAAGCATTGTTTCAATAATAAAGTTAGGGATTGTTAAATCGAAAAACTAAAATTAAATCCAGAATGTTGTTTTTAGTGCAGTAGATATATTTTTGAATTTTTTGAAACACTTAAAAATGTATTATTTATTTAAATTTCGTTCGTTGTTTGGTACGTGCTGTTGCGTTGTGCCGATTTTAATGGGGGGCCCCCTCTCTTTGCAAATTGAAAGTCGTCAAAAAAGCAAGGGGGTACCCTAAAGGTCGGGTCAAGGGACAGCCAGCACGGGTCCGGTCATCCTAGGGTCAGCTCAGGTAAGTGAAAATCCGGAAATTCGCGGGGAGTGACCCTATAGACCGCACGCTTGCCATAACAACCCATTTATTTGGCTGAATATTAAATTAGGCGAAAACCGTTTGGAAAATTTTAATTCGAAGGGGTAAAACGTAATAAATCATACATTGAAACTATTAAAAATTATTAATAAATGCCGGCGCCATTAAATTTCGCGAGTTTTCTTGGCCGAATTTTTCAGATCCACTTATTCATTTTATTTTATTTTCCTATCAAATCTTATGTAGGATATCCATTTATTTCCAATTAATGATAATAAATCATTTTTAAACCTCACACTCTTATAAATATAAATAATTTTTGATTTTTAATCTTTCGTATTCTATTTTTTTTAAATTCTGGTTTAAATCGCATATTTGTATAAAATGCATATTTAATTATTTGAAGATATTATCTGAATAAT
The DNA here is from genome assembly GCA_022495035.1 of Philopotamus ludificatus. NCBI lineage: Eukaryota > Metazoa > Arthropoda > Insecta > Trichoptera > Philopotamidae > Philopotamus > Philopotamus ludificatus. The sequence goes on from JAGXCT010036847.1 coordinate 54,703, forward strand.
ATAGATGATTGATTTTTAATGAGATCATCTTATATCTTAACCTTTTCCATTCTATGGGCCAGACTTATGGGCCCAAAAGATTTAATAGCAAATACATTGAACCAAGGTTTTTTTTATGTAAATAAAAAAATAGCCTTTTATATTTCAGATCAAGCATCATTGATGCTTCTAATTCAAATAATAATAATGAGATTAGCTCGTAGATTCGACTAAAAATAGTCAGGGTAAGAAAGGGTTAATAATAATAGCTGAAGTAATTATTAATTTAAACATTAGTTAATGTAAAAAATAGTTAAATAGTAATTAAATTTTTATATGTAGATTAAATATATTAAATGCTTTATAAAAATATTAATAAATTCTAGAAATAGATGCAATGGATCTAGCATTTCAAGATTCTAAGAATCCTATCTGTTTATATGCAGTGGAATCGTAGACCATCAAAATAATGGATGACAACCTCTTCAACTTTTGTGGAATTGGACATAAGGGACGAACCCTGAGAATCCGCCATGTGCTTTGTGAGAGGATTTTGTTACATAATATATCCTTGTAGCAGCTTCAATCGCATTAAGGCAAATAATAAATGTAAAAAATGCATCCTAATATCAACAAGTGTAATTAAATTAAACGCCAAGAATTTTTTATAATAAATTAACACCAAGTTTTTGATTTTTTCCGAACAAATCAATAATTTAAATCCAATGCATATATATTTTTAAATTGAATCTTAAAAATTCAGTGTAAAAAATATTAGACCAATATTTCTTAACCTGGCCGGCCGTGCCGATGGGCGACTCTATGTTTTTGATTTTTCTCAAATAACTCTTTTAATATAGATCCTACACATCACAAACTTTTTGTATTTGTCTAAAAAAGTCAAAAGAAAAAATATTATAAATAAGCATTGACATTGACGACGCATAAGCAATTGCGAAAAAAAATAAAAAGCACAATATTCGCTTCTGTAGCCACAAGCGCGATGTTTTTACTCACTCGCATCTGATACGATATGCTAAGTGCGAGTGAAACTATCGACCAAATGATGAAGCATATCATAAATAACTATTTTTATTCTTAGAATAATCTATTTTCCATTTTAAATAGATCCCCTTCGGACGACGCGGTTGATTTCGAGCCGCCGTGATGGATCGGATAAAGAAAAAATGTTATTCCTCACCTTTATTTTTTTTTTTTCTAAACACTCAAATTTTCAGCATGTTTATTATTTCGTAGATAAGAAATTTTATATTATATTATCCATTCTGTAAGACTAAATAAATGATTATGTGCAGATAATGAATAGAAATTTGATATTAATTGAGATCTTCGTAATTATTACCCTTGTATCTATATTTTTAGGTAGATATCAAATACAACTCTCTATGAAAATAACTTCAACAATTCCATAGAATGTAACAGCACCCTAAATCGTAACATAGGGTGAGTGTTAGACTGTAAACAATAGGCATTTTTCATTAAATTCTTCATGCGATATACCCCGCACTTATTTTACCCTACAAAATATAACATATTTGTTACATTGAATTAATTAATAGCTTCTAATTCTTTGAAATCATAACGAGACATATTCTTCGACATGTGTTGAATACTTTATGTCATCATATATATTTTTATTCGTTTTTAGAGCCTCTCCATTCGTATCTTTAGTGAGCATCACATATGGAAACAACGCAGTTACTCTCAATAATTTCGTATTATTTCAAATATAGTGTATTTTTCAGTCGAAAGTCATACGTCAGCTACTTCATTCAATTGTGTCTACAAAGTGGCGGTGGTAAATAAAAAGCGGTCGTAATAACGCATCAAATTTGCGCCGCTGAATAAGCGATCGTTTAATAAACAAGTGTTAAAAACATCTCTGGCGCGATTTAAATTCATGAAGCGGAGCCGCGGCCCCCATTATCAGCGCGGGGAAAGAAAGGGAAAAGTGTATTACGAGAATGGGAAAAGATTGCCGGCGGAGTTGCTAATTATGAATGGAGGAAAGTTGCCGAGCGCGCTGGCGGCGTCGCGGCCAGTGGCGTCGCGTGGCGACGCCTTCCGCGCAGACGTCGCCCGCGGCCCTCCCGTTGCCCTCGATCGCCTCGATCATTGCTCACCATCCTTTAAATATGATAGCGATTGATAAATCCATCGATACCACTTCTTATTTTTTATAGAATATGTCATTTTCGAGTTTAATTAATTAAAAAATATTTTTTTCTCACGCCACCTTTGAGCCGTTTGGCAGTGAACCGAATGTAGTCCTAGGTCAAGGTCGCATTTTCTTTTTACTACCTCGGGGGTGGGCGAACTCTTCGCCAGCGCCACGTGGGCCCGAGGAATGTTCTCTCCTACTGCAAACTTGGCGCAGCTGACTTTTTAATCGTCTCAGGTGGCAGGCGGCTGGGGGAGGAGGCGGCGGATACTTTCGCGAGTGCACTCCATTTGCATCGCCTTTGTGTCTTGTCAAATTAGGCCGGGTTAAATTTCAAACGCAAATCATATATTTATGAAAGTGTGCAAGCGGAATTGGGACATCGAATCACATGTATTTTTAATTTTCCCGGTGTTCATTGGTGGAAATGGACATAATTTTCACAATAGCCAACGACCAAAGGGTAAAAAAGTAAAGCTGTTAACATCTGATTTAATTCACGAGGGCTTGCAATTTGCTAAGAGCTTGGAATAGCATTCTCTGACTTATAATCCCAACCTAGAACCAGCAATAAAATTCCAACAGAAGCTGCTGATTTGTACGGCTGAATATCAAGAAATCTATCAAATTCTGAAACAAAAAACACAGTGGTGTATAACTGATATCCTAATTATAAAAAAATCGACAACATAGAACAATTAAACGTTTTATTAGTATTATTTTCTTAATTAATTAATACTTTGTATAATTTATCTATTGGATTTTGATTATTACCTTTTTTTGCACGATTTTCTATACCACAATGTTTACCTCTTTTTTTTTTTTTTAAAAAAAAGGTTTATTAAATTAAAGGAATCAATTGTTTACACTGTTTTTGCGGTAACGTGTAAAAATTGACAATCGAACTATGGAATAATTATTGCAATCTAACATTTACAATATCCATCTTTTTCTTTAATCGGTATCCTCGTGTCTGAGGATCGTGACCATTCTCACTCCAAATCTTCTTGATTTTGGCTCTTCAGGATTCTCTGCATTCCGCATCTCGCATCGCAGCTATTAGGGTGGAGCACGTGGGGGTCTTCATTTAGTCGCTCCAGCTGGTGGGGGCCCTGCACCTTCCCCTGCGTCCTTGTACGTTTCAAAGTACGACGAGCTTCTCCAGGCTATCGTTTCTTCTAGCGAGAAGTCGAAAGTACTGAAGAATCCTTTTTGAGACACGTGGTAGAAAGTCGGTCATCTTTGTCGTTCCACATTTCTTTTGGGACAGACACGTTTATGCGCTTAACGGCTGGCGTCGCCAGCACCATATTTTAAAGACGTCACTTTTCTTTTTCATGTTCTCCTTTATGACCCAGGTTTCTACGCCGTAACTGAAAATTGAGAATACCAGATTTTTGGATATCTCCATGTTTTTCCAAATTGTCGATGGCTTTATCGTAATTTTAGCCATCCCTATTCGCCTTCTTACTTCTGGGTCACAATTTCCGCTACTCGCAAGTAGTGATTAGAGATAGAGAAATTCTTCACCCCTTTCCAGATCTGGAAGATATTAAAAAAATATTAAATATAATCATACTTTTCCAAGTCCATTTGAAATGTTGTTATTTTCAAGAATAAATATTTTTTTGCTATTTGAAAAGATTAAGCCTAAAATTATTTTAATAAATGTTAATTCTTTACCCGACGAGTTATTGGGATAGGAATGTGTTCAATCGGTTATTGAAAATATCAAGTACCCTTAAATTTAGTTATGTTAGTAAACTTGAGTTTTAACTACAGTTTTGCACTTGCAAATTTATTCACATACTTTATATATATTTATGAATTTATCCAAACCGGTTAAAATTGATATAATTGGTTCAACATTTATAATGTTATAAGCTAACGTATAAAAATTACATTGTTTTTGCTGACTGCTATCAGTGACCTTGAACTTGATGACCATTTCTCGTCTGAGCACTGTCGAAAATACGATCGTTTTTCAAAAAATAATTCATGCATACTTTTGTAAATATAACATAAGCCAAATAAATGGTTGCTAAGCAAAAAAATAAAAAAAAAGAATAATTTTCTGCTATTCATTTATTACTTAACGGTATATTAACGAGTGTTGTCGTGTGTCGGTATTGGACGTGGCGGCGATCGCAGTTTGGCGAAATCATAGTTCCGTAGGTACTACGGAACTATGAGGCGCCTGGCCGGTATCCGTGCCAATTCGGTGTCGTGTGTGCTACCGGAGATGCCCGTAGCATCCGATCAGACCGTAAATTAAATACGAATTTGCCCTAACCGTGTCCGATTATTATTGTTACAATCCGCGCGTTGACAGCTCGGCTTCCGGGCTTATGGCTGGGGAACTGACCGGTATTCGAAGAGCCTAGTTAACCCGGAGGACAACCGTCGCAGTCCTGGCATCAGGGTTGAGATGGACGTGCCTCTGTTGGTACTGAGGAGGAGGATAGAATAAGTCCGGAGGAATATCGCGTAGTGTCCTCCAGTTGGCAAAGACCTGCTTGAGGTTAGAAGGCATGTGAAATGTGTGATTTTGTGAAGTGCACGGATGGAGATGGAGACGGAGAGTCAGCTCCTGGCGACTACATGCAGAGGTAGGTCTAGCAGTTTAAAAACACTTCCAAATATAAACCATAATATTCGTTCTGTATTTATTTACATATTTTTTTTGTATAGAATATGGCCAGTAGAAGAGAGCTCATAACGACGCAAAGGTAGGGATAAAGCCTAGCTGGGAGAACTGGATTCGGTGAGTCTGATATTTATAATTATATAATTAATTCAGTTAGGATTTTTATAAAAATATCGAAAAACGGTTACGTGCTATTGATTTTTAAATTTTTGTAGATTTTCCACTCGAAACAGTCAAAATTAGGGTCAATTTCCACTACTACACTTGAACTGTAATATCCTTTGCTTCGATTTCCATCAAACCTTACATTGGTTTGAATCGCCACATTTTTCTATCATCGTAGATATTTATAATATTATTTTACGCTAATGGTCTGGGAAATGGAGACGGTAGATACGGAAGGTATGATAGGAGTAAAGTCGATTTTTAATTGTTTCTATATATTTTTCTCAAAATTTATAGATAGCGGCTCCGATTGGTTGTATTGGATAACCCGAGTTTTTGATTTTTCTTGAATAACCCTTTTAAAATAAATCATATGTGCCATAAACTTTTTGTATCTGCGTAAAAATGTCTATAAAATAAATATCATAAATAAGCGTTGTCCTTTATTGTCTGAAAATGCGAAAAAATAATAAAAACGCAGCTGTTGCCACGCTCGCGATGTTTTTTCTCACTCGCATCCAATACGATATGTCTAATACGAGTGAAATGTGCGAATAACTCGTGCTGCAAGAGCGTTGTCTTTTACGCGTCATGTTGATTAGTTGAAAAATCTAAAATATTCACCAAATTATGAAGCATATCATAAATACCTATTTTTATTCTTAGAATAATCCATTTAAAAAAATATATTGATGAAGAATTCATCAATATCTTGACTTGAAATGCTTGGGGTATCAGAGATACCCCCTTCGGACGATGCGGTTGTCTTCAAGCCGCCGTAGGCTCGAATTTGATTCATTTAAATTTGAGAACTTCGGAAAGAAATTGAAAAATAGTTGGCGACTACTCTTGTGGAGTGTTAATGGTAATTAAAGGATATTAAGGTGAGTCTTTGATAAATAGTTTTTTAAAAAAAATGTATAAAATAATTTTGTATGCTTCTGTATTATATGGTACTTGTTTTACATAACCAAGGTTAAAAGAATGTTTTCAAGACATGTCCTCAGTATAACCGAGTCGGTGGCAGGGGTTGACCTGAAAAATAAAGCGGCTCGATGTGGAGGTGCGCCTTGCTGTGTGTGCTGGCTGCGTCGAGCTCGTTGTTTGTCCCACAGAAGGCGCCCTCTCACGCTTTTAAAGGCAAATGGATGAAAGAAAGGGTTAATTAAAAGCTCGAGGGCTGCGACCCCGCAGCCAGCACTCTCGTAGCTGTAAGCTGCGCTGTGTGCTAGCCAACCCAGCCACCAGCCGGCTGCGGAGCTAATTAAATGCTTTTTCTTCAGCGCGGATTTCACCGCGCTTTTGTTGACGCCGACATTTACGCTCGGTTGCATCTTGCACATGAAATTATTTTTCTAATTCGCTAATGCGCCGTTTGAAATCTCTCTCTCTCACTTTTGAAATATTTCAATGCTAAAATGGAATTACATAACACGCAAAAAAATTCAAGTGGCCCTTGAGTCAGAAAACGGCGACAATTTGAATTTTTATGAAATCTGTATGTATGTAAATATCGTAATATACAAAGATATATGAAAAATATATAAATAAAAAGAAAATTAATAATATAATCATGTGCAAGGCGTGTTAAAAAAATACGCAGAATATTTTTCACACCCATCCCTCGATTTACGCGGATTTAAACCAAAACGCCGTTTTAAAACCTCGTCCTAGCTGTGCCGATTCTATTGTGAACCTCAAGTTTTTGATTTTTCACGAATAACTCTTTTAATTCATATCCTACATGTCACAAACTTTTTATATTTTTCTAAGAAAGTCTAAATAATAAATATTACAAATAATATATTGTTCTTTATTGTCTGCAAACAATAATATTCGCTTCTGTTGTCACGCCCATGTTTTTTTCGCTCATATTGATTAGGTAAAAAATAGAAAATATTGACCAAATTAAGAATCATATCATTAATAACTACTTTTATTCTTAGAATAATCGATTTAATAAAAATGTCAAGATATTGATCAATATCTTGACTTAAAATCCTTGGGGTCTGTCTCCCTTCGGACGAAGCGGTTGTTTTCGAGCCGTCGTGACTGATGGGTTAACACAGAGGTTCCCAATCTTTTTCGGTTTACGGCTCCCTTAAAACATCAGATTTTCCGCGGCTTCCTTAATACATGAGATTTTTTCAAAATTGTTGACTTTCTTAAGAAAAACGAGCGCAAAAAGATAACCCAAAAATTTCGAGAAATGGGAATTCCAAACAAATTTGCCGAATTGTTTAATTGAATATTTCGCGGTGCCCTTATAAGGGCACCGTGGCTCCCTGGGGAGCCGCGGCTCACACTTTGGGAGATCCTGGGTTAACACAAAAAGCTATACGAAATATATAATCATCAACGAACCTCAAGTAGATATGCAGGGATACTCATTTTTTTGGCATGCAAAGGATAGCTAGAAGGGTTTAAAAAATACAGTCTCTTTAAAATCTCCAAAAAAAGGACGAACATGCGTCGGAACGAACCCGACCAAGAATATAATGTCGATGAAGCTGGATTTTATTGAATGAAAATACATAGCAGGACTGTTAGTGGCTTCAAGGTAGCAAAGGATCGGGTGACGATATTATTCTGCAGCGATGCATCCGGTGATGGAATTAAAAAACAGTTTATAATCAACCGAGTTCTCTAGCGAAAATCATTGAATGGTGGACTACATGAATTATCTAAATTGGAAGGCTAACAAGAAAATAGGTAGTTTACATAGAATTAATTAATTTAATGCCATATATCCCTCGTCCAATAAATATTATAAAAATTTCAATCCGACTGAAATAATATTAAAATTTACCAGTGTCGTGGTTTGACACTGGGGGGAATATTAGTGTGAGTGACTCATTCCCATTGCATCTTTAGAATCTTTATATGGATGAATGGCGTTTTGGAATCTTTCTGTTATGCCATCCATCCATCGTACTCAAAGAAATAAATAAATTATTCTGCAGCAATGCATCTGGTGATCGAATTATGTAACTGTCGCTGATCAACCGAGTTCTGAAAAAAAAATCGTAGGGTGGACTACATGGACTCTTGCTCTGCACATTGGAGGTCTAACAAGAAAGCTTGATTAAAAAAATAGTACCAAGTCCTTTTGCTTTTGGATAACGCACCTAGTCATCCACATGATATATGAGTATAGAGTTATTACTATTCCATAAATCTAGAAAAATATTACAATGATATTATTTACCGATCTTTTCGTACGTGAACTTTTGCTAGAAATTTATTCCATCATTTTGTATGAGCTCCGTGACTCTTTTTCGGAGCTTTTATATGGAACATATCTACCGCGTGAATCGAGGGGTGGTTGTAACCGTATAACCTAGCTGTGCCGATGGGGTATATTGGGTACCCCAAGTTTATCTCGAATAACTCTTTTAATATAAATCCTAAATGTCACAAACTTTTTGTATTTATCTAAAAAAGTCTAATGAATGCATCTTATAAATAATCATTGTGATTTATGGGTTATTTAATATTAGTGCTAATGAGTTTATGATATATTTAATAGAAACTACTTTAATCCTTGCGGTCCTGTTTCAACTCTTACTTTATAGCAATATGTTAACTAAAAGCTCAAATTTCTTTACAAAAGTTGAATGAAGAAATGTTTTTTGATAAAGAAAACGGGGCTTAAAATAAATTCTACGTTTTTTTTTAATCCTATATAAAAGTACTTATCAATTTCACTTATTCGTATTAATTATTTTTTATATAAAAAATATTTGATGGACATTGTATGTATTTTAGAATTTTTCCAAAATGTGATTATTAATATCCGACAAGACAAACTGGGATAATGTGTCTGGGCATAAGCGGATGTCGAAGGGGTCCCGGCGGCTCCTCGTCAGGGCGTTCACGTTTTTAATATGAATTCCGGCCAGAGACGGCAAACATTTTGTTCACGCACTCGACTCGGGCCCATCTTTATTAGTTTGTTCCCGGGAATTCAAATCGTGCCCTATCTCGAGGGCGGGGCCCCCGGAGCCCGAGACGGAGTCCATTACCAGGGTGGTGAGAGACGGTTGAAGGTGAGACCTCTCCAATATAAAAAGAATCTAATACGCCACCTGCTTTTCATAATTTGATGAGAGCGACGGTGGCACGGTCAAATTTGATAATGTCAGCCGCGCTGGATATAAACATTTAACACTTGGTTTTACGGCCGCTAAATGAGAGGATGGGAAAAGTTAATTTTTTTTAGCATTGCAAAAAATTATACATCCGTTATAAAATTATCTGCGCATACAGAATGCCGGCGTATTGTATTTCAATATATATATATTTTTTTGCACGATATGAATATACATATAAATCGATTTGATCGTTTGACACGTCTATAATGCTCAACCCTAACAAGGTCCATTGATAAAAATTAGTGATGCAAAACGTAAAATATTTGCAGGGTGTCATTTGATCGATTTGAATAAATATATTTCCGCGTGTACAGTGGCGACAATAAATTTTTAAATTATATTACCCAGATACAAATTTCATTAAATATCAACGAATTAATGAAGATGCTTTCAACGAACTGGTCTAAAGTGAAAATACATTTAAAACGCTTCGAGTAGTGGATAGAATGTGTATAAGGATGTTGTGTATTTTTCATCGCATCACACCGCAAGAATGATGATAATATTCAGGAGCTAAATTGTGAGGTTTTATAACATCTTCTAAATTCGTCAGGCATTGCTCCTTCGGATTTTCAACTCTTCGGGTCAATGGAACATAGCTTTAGATATAAATAATTCCATAACGTTATCGAAATAAATATTCACATGAATAATTACTTTAATTTAAAACCAGCCCGTCTCCATTAGAGACATAAAAGATTTATAAGAACAACAAGAAAATTACATTTTATATTTTGAAATTGAAAAAAAAATAGTTTTAAGATGTTCTACAAAATAAAAGATTTTTTTCCGATACCACTAAATAATTATTAATTATCGCAAGTAGAATGAAAATCAAAAATATGTCTGAAAATGATTTATTTTGTCTGTTCTTTGTCCAGGATTAAAGTTATAATTGATTGAAACACTGATAATTATTTATTTTATCGCGCAATAGTTGGGGATCGCGTAAATAAGGACATAATTTTATTAGTGAATAAGAATTTAAGTTGTATGTTACTTGTTTGACATTTTTTTAAAAATAGATTATTCTGAGAATAAAAAAAGTTATTCACGATATGCATAATTTGGTCGATATTTTGGATTTTTCAACTCGTCGATATGACGCGTAAATGACACGCTCACTCGGCAATGTCTCGCCTCAAACTGAGCTCTCGCAGCACGCGTCACTAGCACCCAGCACATCGTATATTATTGTTTTAATTTTTTTCGTAATTTCACACATATAAGCACAATATTTATTCTTTAGACTTTTTTAAACAAATACAAAAAATATTGTGTCATGTAGGATTTATAATAAAAGAGTTATTCGAGAAAAATAAAAATACTTGGGGTTCCCAAAAGGCCATCGGCATTGTCAGGTAAAAAATCAAAATTCTAGAATTGGTAAAGATTTGTATATTTGTATTCATTACCTCAAATTCCACAAAAATTGACTTAATAACATTTTGTAATTAAATCATTTTTTGTGGAAAAAGGAAAGGAAAGTAAGTTATAGAAGAAATTTTAATAAAATTAAAATATTACCGTAAAAGCTCGAATATAACGCGACGTTTTTCACCAAAAATATTTTTCTACCAAGAGCATTCGCGTTATATTCCTGGTTTAGTGAAAAGCATTACTAAATACTACCCATGAAATACAGTGTTTCACTTTATTTCACGGGAAGAAAAAGAAGTAATAGCCAGTGTTTCTCAATTTGTTTTTGATCCGCGACCTCCTTTTGCAATTAAAAATTTTAAAGAATCCCCTGAAGAATGGTTTTGTGTAGAAACCCTTCCGGAGTGAGGGGTTTAATTTAAATTCAATTTTTCTGCGAACCCCCAACTTGATAATCACTGCTATATGCGATACATCGAGAAGTAATCATTCAAACGACATGGATGATTTATTATTAATTTTTATATCATAATATATAATAATAAACATCAATTTTTTTTAAATTTTATTCCTGTTTCTAATATGTTTTCTACAAAATGTCTTATCAACCAAAGAGTATTGACCTTTCTTTCGTTCCTCAATGTATTATATATTCGCGAAATATGTAATTTGATCTTGAAAATATTACCATTTTGTAGAAAACAGCACAGAAATTTAGAGGGAGCGTTATAGAAGGTCTGACTGTCGGTCGTATTTTATTCAAGTCCACGTTATTTTCGAGCTAACATGATACGTAGAATTTAAATAAATAAATAATATTAATAATCGTTGTATCCACTTGAGTCTAAAAGACATAAAGTATGCATAATTTTGGAATTACACTGTTCAATAATTTTTGACAACTGTTTATTTATTGTAACTGTATCAATTTTTTATCAAAATCTTTATGCCTCAGAAATTTTTCAGTAAAAAATATTAATTGATTATTTTAAAAATACTAAAAAAATCATATAGATGTTATTAAAATTTATTTATTCCATGACACACTTAAAACTGTGTTAACTTAATATTTATAATCAAAAAATATTTCAAGTCAAATGTATATATTTTTGACGCATTCATATACAGACATTTTGAAATATCAAATGCAAAAAATAGTACATTCTGATGCACATTACTGCACCCTATCGCAAAAGGAGAGCTCATTATGTTAATAAAGCCCTCAGCGATGCAACGACTTTTGGTTCGCATCTGGGTTACGATTTTTTTTATACCACCAGCAGCTCTCAGATTTTTTTTCATATGTCAACTTGAGGGTAAATCATTTTAAATTATAATTCTAACCCTTTCGACCCTGCCGACGGTGATGAATTCATTGTAAAGGCTCGCACATAAAAAGTGCAATCCCACCTGTGGAGATTTGATACGTTTTAATGGAAATACAACACCCATTGCACAAACTAATAAAAACGGAAAATTCGGTAAAAACACCAAGATAATAATTAAATAAATATATTTAGCGTGATTTAATAAAATTAAACGTAATTTGTAACCCTTTGACAGACGTGTAGCATTTTTTTTTATATATATATATATATATTTAGTTCCTGTTATTTTGCGTACTGTGAATAGAAGAAAGGGTTAAGGGTGAATACGTGACACCGTTCCTTTGTAATATCAAATTCTATATACAAAATAGAATGTGACATATAAAAAATACAGACAGATAGGACCGATGCACTGATTTTTGATACACATTGTAGATACATCATGCTCCAAAATATATAAAAAAATACTTTTGTACTTTTATTGCGATGTGTAACACCGATAGAGTCGCGTGAGATTTTTAGCAAAGATTAGTATAAAGGATATACTATTGGAAAATGTTAATATACACATTATTATATTAATAGATAACTGTTAAATTAGATAATATTGCTCACATTTAGTCATAATAAATATTATTTATTATAAAATCAATTAAACTTTTTGATACATAGTTCGTTTCATAGAAATAAGCTATTCTTTCTCTTGCCAATCATCGTTTGCGTTCTAACAGAGAGAATAATAATTTTATTCATAAATGTCATAAATTTCTCAGTCATAGCGTTTCGTGTAACCAAGAGGCATTTCCTAGATTTTAACTATTTATAAATTATATTAGCTACCTATATAACATTTATATTTTACATTTGATACCAAAATTCAGTGGTATTAAACAATACCATAATTAAGTTATGATTAAAATATTTTTTTATTTTAACAAATAACATGTTATTAACATGTTATTATTTTGTACAATTTTAAAATAGCATGGTTAACCCATCCGTTACGGCGTCTCGAAAACGGAGTCGTCCCAAGGGGGTCTATCATATACCCCAAGCATTTCAAGTCAAGATATTGATGAATATTTTCATCATCCTTTACAATGAATTATTCTAAATATAATATAAATGAAAATAAAAATTGTTATGCTGTTTCTTTTTGTTCGATATTTTGAATTTTTTACTAATCAATATTACCGTGTAAGTGACACGCACACTCGGCGATATCTCGCCGCACGTGTCAAGGGCACGTTTCACTCGCTCTTGGCACATCTTACCGGATGCGAGCGAAAAAAACATCGCGCCCATGCCAACAGAAGCGAATATTGTTGTTTTTATTATTTTTTCGCAATTGCCGACAATAAAGATTAATGGTTATGTATAATATTTATTCTTTACACTTTTTTAGACTCATTAAAAAAGTTTGGGTTTTAGGATTTATTTAAAAGTTTGTAGGATTTATTTAAAAGAGTAATTCGAGAAAAATCAAAAACATGGGGTCTCCAATAGACCCAAAAATCCATTCGCACGGCTAGGTTAAGAAATATTGGTCTAATATTTTTTACACTAAATTTTTAAGATTCAATTTAAAAATATATCAGAATTGGATTTAAATATTGAAGTCTTAGAATTTATTAAAAATATTTAATTATTTCATTTAAATTTAAATTTAACCCATGTATTTTCTATATATTATTATTGCGTTATTTTTAATATATTTTTTTACATAAATCCTTTGATTATTATATTAATACTCAAGCACCCGCTGTTTTCAGGCGAAACTTACACCTAAACCTGCATCTTTTTATCGATCTTTCGATTTTGCGCGGCTCTTGTAGCGTATTAGATAACATGTTTCATGTGAACCCGCATTAGTGCGGGAGCGGGTGTTTACCGTTTACGAAAATTTACGCACTAACGCGGGCCCGGGTCTCTGAGTGTTAATTATATATTTTAGAATCAACATATATTTATATTCAGATATTCGTTTTATAGATTTTTAATTGAAACAATAATGGCATTTACACAAAAAATATATATAATGCAACATTATCATAAAAAATAGCCATATATAGGCGGCGCCATTAAATTTCGCGAACTGCAATGTACCAATTTTCATGCTCATAATATTTTTTGTCTCAATAGGGTTGATTAGGGTTTTAAAATATAAAATATAGAAAATTTGACCTCCTAAGATTAAATAATTGAGTCTTAAACGATTTTTTTATCAAAAAATATAATGACTAAAAATGAAAGTTTGGCCAGAAAAATCTGATATTTACTATTAATTAGCTAATTTATTATATATCATAAAAATAAAAATTGACGACGACAATGTCATATTTAATTACTTTATGCAAAACAGAATTATTCATATTGTTTATTATTTATATGAAACGGAATTAAAAAATAATTAGAGTTAATACGTTTGAAAGCTCACGATTCTCCGGAACCGTCGAAAGCTCCCGTCGTTCCCGACAGATAATTGGGAATTAGGCACTGCCGTGTGAACCCCGTGACCCACCAGAGAAAAGGGTTAAGTCCGACCCCACGGATTCGATACCATATCGGCTACCTGCTTTTTATTGGGTCGCATTGATTATCTATGGGGTGCAGCGAGAGAAAAAAACCCATTCCTTCCTGTCGCGGTAACACTTTTGTATTCAACGCGGGTATCTCATTTCAATGTGTCTGTCCTCTTTTTATGTTCAGTTACCCACATTTTTTTCGACGTTACGTGAATATATTTAATTTGCATCGGGGTGTAAAAATAACCCCGGGGTAGTGTTTTGCATCGGCGAATTTTTTTTATGCATCCTTTGTGCCCGCGGAGAACGCATTGACTGCATATATTTATATTTATTATAATCTATTCAGACGATTTCTATAGAGCGTCCTAGCCATCGTGGACGCTTTGGCGCGGAATAAATCTAAATTGGGAATAGCTGCAGAACGTATTTTTTAAAAATTATCGACGGAAAGGGTTGATGATGCTTCAAGTTCAGTCGCACATGCGAGAGCCGACGCAGAATCTGCAATGCGAATTTAATTTTTATTAAAAGAAAATCATCGATGCCGTTATTATATTATAATATCACTAGGACGGATCATATGATGATTAATTTTCACATCAATAATCGATTATTTCTTAGCGTCGTGAGAGAAAGGGGTTGATTTTGGTTGCAAGAAATTGAAATACACGTCCAGGTATAAATCCGCAACAATCATTAGTCAAGTAATACTTGATAGAAATCAAAACTTTGTTGGCATGGTGAGAAAAATCGACATCCCTGCTAATTCAGTGAATGGGATGAGGTGTGTTATCCCCATTTATATCTCATAGATTCAATGGCGATATGCTATTTGTATGAATGCGATACAAGGGTACTTCTTTTTGTTGACATTTGTATGGGGAGACATTTGAATCATTTTTAAAATCTGAATAAAATATATTTATCTACGCATTGATTTACACGGATTTATTTTAGAACGTTGGTTGAGTGAACGAATAGTTGGAATCTGGAATATATTTATTATAATATTTTATCATTACATTTTATCTCGAATCATTTTATCAAAAACTTTATATGGAAAGAAACAGTTGATTTTTTTTTATATATTTATAGTATTTTCTATATTAAATGAATGATTTTGCATTAGATACTAAAAACTATATTTAAAATAACCAATATATAGATTTGATGATGCTTAAATGATACAAGTTTTACTTGCCGTGCCGATGGGGTATATTGGGTACCCTAAGTTTTTGATTTTTCTCAAATAACTCTTTTAATATAAATCCTACATGTCACAAACTGTTTTATTTAAAAGAGTCTAAAGAACAATATTATAAATAATCATTGTCATTTATTGTCCGCAATTGCGAAAAAATAAATAAAAACAACAATATTCTTCTGTTGCTACGGGCGCGATGGTTTTTCTCGCTCGCATCCGGTTCGATGTGCCGAGTGCGAGTGACACGTGCAAAAATATCGACTAAATTATGAAGCATATCATGAATAACTATTTTTGTTCTTAGAATAATTCATTTTAAATGTTAAGATGAAGAATTCATGACTTGAAATGCTTCAGGTATCTGATATAAACATTTCGCGGTTATTTTCGAGCCGCCATGACGGATGGGTTAAATTAAACGACCTGAAAAAAGTTATAAAATATTTATTCTTAGTGTAGGTCAGATTTCTAAAGCTATCGATAAATAAATAAAAGACAATTTACTACAAATTATTGGATATTCTGATTATTTTACATATTTAAAAAAGCTTTAAAAACATAAGATACAAACAATAGTCCGTACTAGATAAATACATTATAGTAAGTCCTCGACATGTCATTACCATGGAGACCAAAGTTAGAATTATAAAACAATATGAAAAAGGTGTCAAACATTGCTCGAACTTATAAAATGTGTGATTCTACGATTAGAACAACTATAATCAATAGAGTTAGAATAATGAATCATATAAAAAGCTCAGTACCAATGTAATCTACTATAATTACAAAAGAAGGGGAACATTCATAAAAGAAATAGAAAAAATGTTTGATAGAATATATGCAGGTACAACAAATTCCAATAAACCATATGCTTGCTTATACATGAGAAAACTTTGAGTCTTTTTTGTATTGAGGATTAAGGAAGTGTATAAGGTGTTATAGATCTGATAACTATAATTTATTGCACACCACGGATGGTTAGAAATGTTCAAAAGATGTTTCAAACTCTCAGGTCTAGCTATCAGATACAGATGGAGCCTATTTTTTATTTTATTATTAAATTTTTAATGTGGATGAAACTGAATTAAATAGAAAAAAATGTCAGATCGGTCATACATATCTCAACAACAAAAATCTTTGCCAGCTTAAATCTTAAATCTCTCGAGATAGGCTAACACTTTTACTCGGAGGAAATAGTGCTGAAGATTGGAAAATCAACCAATTCTAAAATACATCACAGATTTAAACTGTTTTAGTCATTATTTTTTTCAAGAAGTAGAATAATATTGCATGAAAAGTAATATACCATTTAAAATGTTATTATGTCAATGCACCGGGTCATCTGCCTCGTGACTATAATGAAAATATAAAAATAATATTCCTCCCTCCGAATACAAGCTTTATTAGTCTACCTATGGATCAGGGATAGAATACATACATTTAAAAGTATTACTTACGAAATAAATTTAGACAAGCAGCGCCAGCTGTTGATGGATAGAACGGAAAATTTTAAACTAATTTTGGAAAGAGTGCAACATTTATAAAGCTGTTAAAAATATTTAGTAATGTCAGTGAAATATTAATATCGACTGAGGAGAGTAGTACACAGACTGAAGAAGTTGGCGTAGTTAATTGAGATCTTGTTGAAATGACCAAAGTACTTTATTTGAATCTAAAGGAAGAGGATTTGGTGACTTAACACGTTCCGGTCCGCTGGGTTCCGCGCCGAGATTTGCGTTAGGCGTTAATTTTTTTTGTTGTGTTCAGAAAGGTTATCTCTATGTAAAAAATAATAGTTTAAAACTTCTCAAAGTGTGGTCTGCGTATTCGTGTACTGTAATAACACTCCGTAAACATCAGCGCCAACGAGGACTCGAAAACGCGTCCCCCGTACTTCTTCGTTGGCCCGCGAGGACGCGTTTTCGAGTCCTCCGGACCGCGTGTTAATATAACAGCCATTCAACCGAAATAAGCAACAACGAATATATTATATTTTTTCGGAAGAATAAATTATAAATGTTTTTTCAGATATTGCTTGAATTACGAAGAAAATAAAGGGGCTACAAGATAAATACGACTGGACCGATACTTTAAATAGTTACTACGCTGAATTCACACTGTACAATTACAGTAACTGAATAAAAAATATTTTTTTCATGTTTTCTGTGTAGTGTTTAAGTGTATTAATTAATTTAAATATTAATTATGTCAGTTTCAGTAGTAGATCCACGTTTATTTCTCGTTTGATCCATTGACACAAATTTTCATTGAATTTTTTCACAGTCGATGCTGATTAACAGTTTAATAAGACGATATTCTTTCACAATCACTTTACATTTATTAGAGATGTTCTGAAATTTTTCATCAACGCGACGTCATCGCAATGCCGAAACGATGCCCGCGGCTTACTAGACATACCCTAGCTGGTAACTGGAGCGTTTCTAAAGTACGAATTTGCAATTATTTCACATGGGTAGATGTGGTAAGTACAGGTTAGGTAGACGCCTTCCCCGCAGCCTCCCGCCCGCCCCGCGCTTCCCCGCCCCCGGAGGCCAGGGGGTTCATCCAAATTAAATAGGTAACGTAATTACAAAGTCCTATCCGTAACCCTTCTAAGCCCTCCCAACATCCTAAGCCTAAATTACGCCCTGGATCTTTCGCTCACGGTTCCAGGATTTGAAGTCTCGCAACACACCGAGACGCCACTAAAAACAGAATTCGGAAAATTCACCGAGCGGAATGTACACTAGACGAAACACGGCAAAGTTCCACATACACATATGCATAAAAAATATATATATATTTTTAATCAAAACCGGTGTAAAATACCGCCTTAATGTGTTAATATGCGATGGCACGCGTCATTTTATGAAAATACCAGTTTCTAGTCAACGTCTTTTTAATGGAGTAAGTGGGGTCAATGCTGGACTATTCAATTTTTACCCCATCTATTTGTACTATAGCACTCTATGCTTAGTAAAACTACTATGAAAATATATTTATTGATATTATTATGTAAAAAACATGTGTTTGTTTATGATTACATGATCTTGTCTGTATAGACGCGGTATTATATGTGTTATAATTCATCTGCAATGTCTTCGTCAAAGTCCGATAAGTGTTTTTTGTTGTCTCTGGATTTCGATAGCTCGCGTGTGTCGGTTAAAGTTTCAAACTGTACGTACTTATAAAGCATTAGAAGTAAAACACAAATTGCCAAAGTTTCCACGGCTAATGCTGCCGCAGACATCCACTTCCGGACAAAAGTTAACCGGGAGTGGTTAAAGGGAATCCGCCGATGTACCAGTCGATAGTGCCTCGTCGAAGATACGACCGATAGAAATTTAATGAAAAATTAACGACGACACAATGGCGACAATAGAAGCGTATTGTGCTCCGACCAAAAATCCGTTTTAATGATACATAAAATAAATATTAAATACTTCAAAAGTTGAGGATAAATCCCATTCAATGGCATTGACTGGGACGACAAAGGGGGCAGGGCACTAAGCGATTGATAAATGGTGCAGTTAAAAAAATGTGTGCACAACAACCCTTCATAATATTGTAAATAATAATTCTAGACAAATATTAAATATTTTAATTAAAATAATGTAATACAGGATTGATAAAAAATATAGGTAATTTTTGAATTTCGGCGGCTGTACTTTGACATTACACGCTTTATAAAAGCTCATATTTTAAATGACAGTATAGCTTTTACAACATATTTATACATTTTTGAGCATGATCTAAATTGGTGTTAATTATTAGAAAATAATTACAAACAAGTCTTACGATATTCTGCACAAATTTATGTTTATATTTTTTATTTGGGAGGTGGAGAACGTCGGGAGGGGGGGGGGGAGTTCCTTTGGATTTCTTTATTACGGAAAAATCAAGGATGCATTTACTATTTGCATAAGAATTATATAATTTTGATCGGATACTTCTAATTATTTTTCTCTTTGTTTTCATCTAACTAACTTTAAACATCTTAACATATTAATATTTTTCTAATAATCGAAACCTTCTATATAACTTGCAAATTATAAAAGTCCAAATCGCTGACTAAAAATATAGTGCAAATGATTTTAAAAAATAAGTTCGCATTTTAACTCATCCGTCACTGTGGCTAAAAAGCAACTGGTTATACAGAAGGGGGTATCTTAGATACCCCAACCATTTCAAGTCAAGATATTGTTAATTATTCTATGAATAAATATAGTTATTCATGTTTCATTATTTGCTCGATATTTTGTATTTTTTAACTAATGAATATGATGAGTAAAGGATAATGCTCTCGGCGTCGCAGACTGAGCTCTCTCAGCACGTGTCACTCGCACGTTTCACTCGCAATCGGCACGTCGTACAGGATGCGAGCGAGAAAAAACGCGCGCGTGGCAACAGAAGCGAATTTTGTTGTTCTTATTATTGTTTTTCGCAATTGATTTCGACAATGATTATTTATGATATTTATTCTTTAGACTTTATTAGGCAAATACAAAAGTTTGTGAGATGTAGGATTTATAATAGTTCGAGAAAATTTAGCTTAAAATCCTGATATTCTCTAAAAAAAAACAGCGTACTCAGTCTATGTATTTTTTTCTATTTCTGCTTCTCAATACTACATTTTTTTTATAAAATATCTTGCATTTCAATAAGTCCTGAAAAAATCTGCATCTGAATTAACTTGAAATTAACTTGAGTTTTTTTTCTAAAGTGTTTAAATTCAATCATATATTTTTTTATTAATAAACAATATAAATTAACAAGAGGGATAGTCAGGGTCTGTCATCACTAGGCCAATTAAAAATGGTCTCATAGTATTCCATTATTGTAATTGATATAGTTGTATTTCTATTACGTTATTGAAAAAAAAGCGTAATTTAAAATATATGTAGCAAATGGCATTTATGTGTTTAGTTCAAATATCTATGTTGATCCCGGTGCTTTGTCTTCCTTTGCAGAAATACCTCAGTGGTGCGTAAGAAAAAAAAGGATCCACTATATCAAATTCAGGGCTGGTGTAAATCTAATTTATTTGCCTCCTTTGAGAATATCCCATATTGCTATGTTTCGTCTCATTTTTTTCTCTACCACCGCCAAATTGGAATCTTCAATCATTTCCAAGAAAGACAACATATTTGTCAACCTGTACCGAGCCGCTCTTGTACACGATTTTCCGTCTCGCTCGCGTCGTCTCGGCGGATGGAAAAAAATGCGCGCGAGTTAAAGCCTTTGATCATATTAGGTGAACTTTTCCGAAATTGCTTTTCGCCGAAACTAAGTCAGGATTCGACAAAATTAAAGTCGATGACGAGATCGGCTTATGTGCCCGCACACGTGCGACGTTTAGCGCGTAAATACGCGGAAAGAACTCTTCGTATAATATCGATGCATTATGTTTTATGGGCCGGCTGCGGAACGCGTTACGAGCCCTGCCGAGGGCCTATTCCATTTTATGCCTTCAATAACCGCACTATGCCAATGGGTTATATCAACTTGCCATATGGTAAATTCTCCTTGTTTGTGGTAATGCTCTGGCGTGGGACTCCACTGGTGGTTAACGGAAATGTCTCCAAAATACAACAATTTATCGAAAAATCAATAAATAAACAAAATTATTATTTATTTTAAATATCAATGAAAGTATAACGTACCACCGAAACAAAGAAAACCCTTTTTTAGACATGATACGTCAGGTATCGGTACGGTAGAGACATGTACCACATTCGATGAAAGTCATTATTTTTTATCCTCGGATTGGTAAAGAAGACTCGCTTCTTACTAGGGACAAGTAACAATTCTACCAAGAAATGACCCAAATTGTTTGTCTATTTTTTCCGTTCTCTTAAAACTATCTTTTAGCCCTATTGGCCATGGACAACCGAGGTCTTGTGACAATTCCTCGCTTGTTTTACGCGGATCGGACGATTTTAAGAGTTTTCTTTGATTTTGGTTTGTCCTTTTACCCACTTTCATTACTTTTTAAGACTATTGAGGATTCAAGTTGTCTCCATAAATATTGCAGATAGAGTGGATAGTTTTATTTCAATCTTTTATCAAATAAAAACAGCATATAATACAATAAATGTGCATCTTAAATCTCTGACCGTTGTAATTTTTACTATGGCTATTAAAAAAATATGTCAAAACGAAAGGATTTTAACTCAACGACAGCCTATGACAATATGGTTTCAAGTAACGCAACAAAAAAATGACACAACCTTTCGCTTTATATAAAATTAATATGTGGGGTAAAATTCCTCGAATATATAAATAAAAAGAAAATTAATAATATAATCATGTGCGAGACGTGATAAATAAATACGCAGAATATTTTTCACACTCATCCCTCGATTTACGCGTATTTAAACCAAAACGCCGTTTTAAAACCTCGTCTCTAGCTGTGTCGACTCTATCGTGAATCTCAAGTTTTTGATTTTTCACGAATAACTCTTTTTATTCAAATCCTACATGTCACAAACTTTTTGTATTTATCTAAAAGTGTCTAAAGAACAATATTATAAGTAATCATTGTCTTTTATTGTCTGTAATTGCAAAAAAAAATATAAAAACTATAATATTCAATGCTGTGTCCACGCGCGGGATGTTTTTTCTCGCTCGCATTTGGTATGATGTGCCGGGGTGCGACTGAAAGTGCGAGTGACACGTACTGCGAGAGCTCAGTTAGCAGAGCGTTGATTAGTTAAAATATCCATAATATCGACCAAATTATGAATTTTTTTATTATTATTTATTCTTAGAATATTTTTTTTTTAAAAAGAATTCATTAATATGGTCCATGAGAGACCCCCTTAGTAATATTTCTCAACAAAAAGCATGTAGTTATTTCCTTAACTCTTCCGAATCAGTATTTTTGAAAATTATTTTTGTTTGTAATTAGTATATATGTCGAAAGGTCTTATTTTTATGTATTTGTTATATCATTTTAAGTTTACCATATCAAAAAAAGGTTTTGAATTTCTTTTTTTTAAAATAAAATTTTGTAATATAAATAAATCAATCATTAACCTCTCCTAATATAATTGTGATTATTCTTGAATATTTCATAAATGTCTCCTTACAAAATCTGTCATCAGCAATTTACATCATAGAAAAAAAACAGGCTAGTATTATACTTCATTTAATCATAACCCCCTTTCCTTTCTTCGACGTGTTCCATCTCTCATATTTTTAATCCAAAAAAATATTTTTAAATTAATGTAACCTCAGATCAGAAAATCATCAAGATTACAAATAAAGCTCTCAATTTTTTTTAAAAATATTTTACACCATATATATTAAATTGTAAATTAAAGTTAAGACGAATGAACTTACGAAAACATCACGTCTTCATCAAAAGCGAATCTTCTTAAGTTATGTTTAGGGGACCAAACTCGACTTCTTAGTTCTGACTAATCAAACATCTTATTGTCGACAATTTCTCCGGCAGCAACTGCCGTATGATGCGATAACTTGCGGTACCCTATTCTAAGTGGACACCTACGTCTCGTGCCATCTCGCTCGCTCCCGTCGCCAAGAGGTAAATTGTGCAGCGTTCGTCTTTCGGGATTATCCTCCTGCGAACACGGTCGGTTGTTAGCCGTGGTAAAATATGTCACCGATAAATTTCGAGGTAGAGCGGAGGAGGTCTCTTGCAGGGCTTATCGCTCCGATAGAATTACTATTGACTGGGGGGCCCCCGAGTTGCGGGGCCTCATTACGGGGACCGGTGGAATCTGCGAAACAACCCGGAACACGCCAACCACCCCACCACCCGCACTCGCCCCTAACCTCATTCAACCCCCCCCCCGGCCTCGGCCAGAAAATGCGCATTTTCGATAGAGAAACACCTCCGAGCTAAAATGTCACATCATCCGCATCCAGGGGGATCCCTCTTCCGAGGACTAAATTTTTTTTCGCAACGCTGAGCAACGCGATTTTTTTCCGCGACGTTTTGCAAAAAAAAGATGTACCGAAAATCTGCTTTTTAATGTATGCGTCTCTACCCCTCCCCCCTCTCCCCGCATCCTCCACCTATCCCCTGCTCCACACGACCGCCATCCCCTGGTTTAAATCTTCTTCGGTTTATTTCCATATGAAAGATTCAAGTCCCGGATGGAATCTCTTTTTTTTGTTGTCTTGTATGTCAAGGGTCAATTAAATTTGGGGTTGATTCAATATAATCCTTTCTTTATTATGTTTTGTGTTCCGTTTTTATATCACGGTTCGTATCAAATTTCATTATAAATGTATATTACATTTTATCTACGCAAATATTTGCAAATAACGTAATGTTGGAATTTTAAAAACAAGAGAAATCTAGTGTTCCTTTGATCTGCTCCAAGAGGAGTCTAGCGAGAATGTATCGAGATTGCTTTTTATGCAGAAAATTATATTAATATTAAAATATTCGGTATCATTTGTATGCATTCAGTAGTAAAAAAAGTTAAAGAGGACCAGAATGATGTAATCCACTAGACAAGGGATAGATTTTTTTGAGAAATGGAATCATAGAGAAATAGCAGACCCTGAATAAAAATGTTTAGGGAAGTCGAAAACTATAATTTAATTCAATCTAATATAACGTCAGATAATTTAAGTCAGGAGTCGGCAACCCTGTGCGCTTTAGGATGCCTACGAATTAAATTATAAGGATCCACCGTGTAAATATCTAAATTTTAGACATTTTACAATAAGCACTCGAGAGTTGTAATTAGATATTTTTACTTTATTTTATCCTAGCCATTTTATTCCCTGCATTGTTGAAATATGCAGTTGCGGCTCAAGGGTTAAGTATTTGGGGGTGCTGCAGAATAATAAAAATTAAAAAACATATATTTCGCTCATATTTTGTTTGAAATATAAAAAATAAGGTGAGTTAAACGTACTAAATAATATTAACAATATTCAAATAAGTGACGAGCGGTATGTGGCTCAAAAAATCTGTGAGTCAGTATGACTGCGTTACAGTGAGTAAGTATTACTGCGCCGAGTTTCATTTTCAAAAAAAGAATGCTGACGTCAAGTTTTAGTTGTTCTTTTAAATTCATCATTTCATCAGCTTTCTTTATGTAGGTTAATGCAGAATTTAATTAATAAATAGTCTACTATTTGGAGAAAATCAACAACCACTCCTGGCTCTATTCTTCTTCTTCTCCAGATTACATCTTCAAGTTATAGATTTTAACAGAATCTCTCTGCAACGTATTTTGTTAATTAGACCATTATTCAGAGGTCTTCCCAATGATCCTGACATTAATGTCAGGATCATTGGGAATTATTACTTTTTTCAACATATCTTCTCTTCTACTTGCCATGTGTTTATGGAATTAAAAAACTCTCATCAGCTATTTCATGGTCAATTTTCAAGTACAGGCGCCCCCGAGTTTCCCAAACAATTGTATCGTGAAAATGTGTACGAATGTTGAATATTCGAAAGTAGAGTGATGTAAAAATTTTTAAAACAATCCAATTTATCTAGGATTTTCTATTTGATTTCCAAATAACTGGAAGCATTTTATAACTTTTCCTTTCAATGCTCTAAGATTTTCTGATTGATAAACTAACATTTTAAATCACCAACTTAGTTTCTACCAAGAAACAATGTCAATCGGTTTTTAGAAGGTTTATGTCCAGATACAACTAATTCTTTGTTCTATAGGAATGTACGATTAGGCATATTTTTCATCTATTATTAATATTTGATTAGTAAAATATTCTTCATCTATAATAGTTTTTAACAAAGAGGAAATAAATTCATTTACAGCATCTTTATGTGCATCAATCGATGCTCCAGTAAATTTAATATTATGTAAAGACTACCACATTTTAATTTTTCAGTGTTCGATCTAGTCTTTCAATGCAACCTAAGAGGGACATGGTTTCATAATTCTTGTATTATGGACAAAAACCTTTTTTTTAAAACGTGAAAAATAGCGAATCGTGCGAAATTCGAAGATCGCCTGTAACTCTTAGAGAATGATCTTCTCTATAATTCTCTATATGTGTTTCCATATCTTCATAACCTCCAATCTTATTTTGTCTTAAGGGTTTAGGCTCACAGTTACGGATTGTAAATTCTAGAATTTTTTATGTTCTCCAGACTTAAAAATTTGGTAAATCTCGAGAGTTCAATTTTTTTATTTAATATTCTAAAGAAAATTGAGACTTTTCAAAATTTATTAGCAACCTCGTACATTATTTTTTTTGGATATTTTAAATTAAATACTGTAATAATACAAGACTATATGTTTCATGAATAAAAAAGAATATTTACAAATTATATCATTCACGATAAACAAGAAAAACTCTTTTGAAAAATAATAATCTTCGACTTTTTTTCATCACAAAACTTCCGGAGATTGAAAAGATTTTCTTATTTTGTGTCGACGTTAGTTTTAATATACCTTAACGCCGTTTTTAGAAGATTTAGATTGTCTGTCAACTTTACTATTTAGATAGCCATATTTTTCTCAGGCTCAATATTTAATTGATGAAACACCTGTTTCAATGTATTTTTGAATGTATTTATTATAACTGAATTAATCAAGCTAATTTAAGTGATAAATATGAAATTTTGCGAGATTCTTATAAACAGTTTCTCGATAACATATCTCTATTGATTGTGTATTAGTAATCTTAAACGATGTATTCATAAATGGATGATTATCATAATGCTTGACTTCTGATGATCTTGATCTTTGGATGCTATAATCTTTTGTGGGTGGATCATATGATACTTCCACTTGTTTATGTCCAAAGCAACGGACTTCCAGTTAAATCCACGTTTTCAGTGCCCTAATAACTTCCAATGCGATCAATTAAAGTCATCGTAGTTTTATTCAGACTGAATTTCTTGTAATAGGAACTCTATTCGGCGACGAATGATGATTCTTAATAGAGTAAACAGTGCTATGGATATTTAACCATAGGTTGAGATTAAAATAAACTGATGGCCAGTTTGTGCGGCGCACACAGGCGCCATGAGCGAAAAAAAATGAAATATGAATGAATTATCTTAAAACCGACATGAAATAATACATAACAATATAAATAATTGTCCGCAGTTCGTCTTTTCAAGCACACAGGATGTAGAGGGGCGCTAATAGAAGTTCTGCACACAGCGTAATGGATAATCTATAGACTTGATAATTGGGGTTTTCATTCGATATGACCTTGCAGACCGAATTAACATTTGATTTTCAGTATTAACTTTGTGTAAAGTTATAAAATGTAGATTCACTGCCTGTTTTTAGGAAATATCGCATTTGAAATTCTCTTATATTTCGAAAAAATCTTTTAAACTCGCACGTAGACGAATATAATAGACGAAAAAAACTCGGAGTGCCATGAGGGGAATCAAGTGTTATTTTGTTGAAGTACAATGCGTACTCACGAATGCCGATAATGAGCAGAAGGAGGCTCGAATGTGTCAGCCGGCGGGCGCCGCGACGCTCTCCCCCCTGTCCTCCCCCTTCACCTGGAGTCACCTGAAGATATATCGACTGGGCGCCGCATCTGAGGCCGGGCCGCGCGGCATTTATCATTTCTCGAATGCTTAATCAGATAAGCCACGCTCTGGATGTGTCACCCGGGATGAATATGAATGCGAGATATCAAATCCTGGGAATAGAAATGACTTTTGATGCGTGCGAAAAAAATACAGTCTCGATAGATGAGCCCTGCCATCAATCTTGATTATGGATAGAGGATGAACCGTAGACTGGGATTGTGCTGGAACGAGCCGGTGTTATTGGCGTTAGACACTGAAAAAATATGTAAATAGCACACTTTTTTTTGCAATATTTACAAAAATAATATATTTTATATATTATAATTTAATAAAAAACGTATAAAATCTTAATCTCAACAATACTAATTAAAAATTTCGTCTGAAATGTTATGAAAGTAAGGATAGATTTATATATTTGATGCGGGTGAGACAGGATGATGTCTTATCATCCCTGTTGCAACCCTTGAATATATTATGGGATTAGTTGGCGGATCGAAATTGGTGGATTTGTGTAATGATTGTCTTTTATTAGAATACGCAGATGACATCGATGTGGGTATGAGGTGATTGATCTTCTCAATAATTCATCACATCGAATATAGACTGGAATAGTTAATTTGTATAAAACCAATGTTGATTTCACCTCCACATTACTATTAAAATCGGGTATTATTACAAAATTATATTATTATTATGAAGATTATATTTTATTATTAAAATTTACTGTCAGAGGACATGATTTTAAAAAATATTGAAATAGGGGTAAATTAAATACTTACGTTACTCACTTTTTTCAGAAATATGGTATATTGTATCGACAGAATGATTAAACGCTCGAAAAAAAATAAACCATTGACGTGAGAATAAATAATATTCTATATTGTAAAATCATAAAAATCGTAATCTTAGAACCGGATACCTTTTTTTATTATATTTAAATTATCATTTAGATTAACAAAAATTTGTACTATTTATTTAAAAAATCATTAAAGGTGAATTATATTTACATTAGTTTACTATGATAAAGTTAATACGAATTATTGGGGCTATTTTTTTCTTTAATTATTTTTTAAATATTTTTTTTTTACAAAATATTAAATAATAATATAGTATTTTAAATATTTAAATTATTAAATCGAATTTATATAATTTAAGTCAAAGATTACAGAGAAGTTTCTTGTAAAATGGACATTTTGATTAATCACAATCAAGTGTTGCAGGAACACTTAGTACTCACTAAATGAAACTCTTGGTGATTGAAAAAGCTAAAAAAAAACCAAGATATGTATTCAAATCTTCTTGACTTATAGACCTCTTGCCGTCAAACCTATTATCTTTATTTGTTTTTACAGCTGCACAATGCTGCTTAATTTGATTGGGTTTTTTGTAGAGTGGACAATTGTAAAAAAAGCAAAACACGTATAATTTTTATTGTAACTTCTTCATTTTATCTCTTTGAAAACGAAGGATTCCCTCAGATTTTCTCGTAGAGAAGAGAAAAATGGATACCAAGGCAATCCCCCTCTTACTTGCTTGGACACAGTCGGGAGGGTATTTTCTGATATCAACAATGGTAGAAGAAGATACACATCCAATGCCACCAATAGCCAAGAGAGGGAAACTCCTGCGACCTGGGTTATTCTGTAATGCCAATCACGCTCTGTTTTTATGATAAATAAATAAATTTAAAAAAAAATGCACGTTGAGGGGGTTTTGGTCTCCGTGGTATGGACACGAAAGGGGACCCCTCATGTCACATGTGAGACTCAGGTTCCTTCGGCTCCGACTACCGTTTGAGAGTCTGGTAAGGCCCATATGCTCATCAGGTGAGTATATCGTGGCTGGAAAATGATGATGAAATGAACTATTGGCAAATTAGCAAAATTTTGAAACTGTCAATAAAGAAAACATTGAGCAAGGTTTTGAATATGATTTGGAAGAGAATGGGGATGCAAGTGAAGAAGAAGAGATTATTATTCGCATTAATCATTACACGGCTGTTGACAGTTTATTGGAGTACATCGACCAATAGGGATATGATGTAAGAATGTCGTAGTTCTTAAGAAAATTCTAACTAATATTAGAATCACAGCTTTTCTTATACCATCCGCCACGGCAGCGCAGAAACAACCGAGTCGTCCGAAGGGGGTATATCAGAGATCCCAAGCATGTAAGATATTGGCGAATTGTTTATCAATAACATTTAAAAAAAAAAGATTACTTTGGATTTTTTAACTAATTAATATGACGCGTAAATGACACGCGCACACTTGAGACAAATGCACGTTTCACTCGCCCTTGGCACATCGTACCGGATGCGAGTGAGAAAAATATCGCGTCCATGGCAACAGAAGCGAATGTCGTTTTTTAATTGATTTTTTTCGCAATTGCGGACAGTACAGGTGTATTATTATTAATTATATTTATTCTTTAGACTTCTTTAGACAATTACAAAAAGTTTGTGATATGTGTGATTTATATTAAAAGAGTTATTGGAGAAAAATCGACAGAAAATCGCTAGGTTAATAATTATTGAATTATCCGGTTCCTACTATTAGGTCGTATAATCGTGAGTAAACTGTATTTATATTTTCAATAACGATGGCAACTATTGCTACAAAAGAACGTGAAAATATGACGAAAGCTCTAAAGCTCACTGCGGAGATATTCAGACCTTAACACTCGAATCCCACTTGAGCATGTCTTGAATTTCTTCAGTGAAATAACGAAGACACGGCCATTTTCGGGGACGTTGCTGCGATTCGGCAACCCTTTGGTCCAATTTTTGATGTTCGATTTGAAATTCGCCTCGTTTGGCGGATTTTTGGCGCGGTTTTTTTTAATATTTCGCGCAATTTTTTATCCTCGCGCGAGACATGTCAATTTTAATGGTAGCAGCAGCAGCTACGGAGGCGGTGTGGGGGACAGTTCACCCGGCGCGAACAATTGTTAGCGGGTCGGCACATGTCGTCGATGAGACAGGACGAGAAATAAAAAGGGACAAGCGTGTGCAATTTTCCTTTCTGCCCCCATGCAGAACCCCATCGGCCCCCCGCCGCTGGCTTCACGTCCAAAGTATCTTTCTGAATTTCCGTTTTACTATTTGCGAAACAGGAAAATGTTATCGGCTCTCTGGGGGAATGACGCGTCGCGCGCACGGCCGATATAAGCCATGGCTCCTGGCCATTCCGCTTTGTCCCACCGGGGGGGGGAGGTAGCGGGAGGGGGGCGGGGAGGGCGAGGGCGCTGGAGGGATACCGAAGGGGGCCCCCGGTGCTGGGGGCGGAGGCCGGGCCTGGATCGGGGCCGAGCGCCTCCCCCCATGTGTGGAGCGTGTACGTCTCAGAATTGAATATAACGAGGCTTTTGTGCTGAGGAATTTTCCCTTGCTGAGAGATTTCGCGAAAGGAATATCGAAGTTTAATTTTACACACGGTCTACGTCCATGAAAAGGTTGAAAGAAAATGTGTACACACACACACGCGCTCACGCACACACACAGACACACACACACACAACCGACGACGTATGCATCAAATATGTATGTAATACATTTTTTTTTTGAGTAATCCCCGGCGATAGAATATAGGGAGCGAGTCGAAAGCATGACATTGATGCGACTTTGTCAGAAATTTTGAGATGGTGCCTGATTCGGGACTGTATTCCGTGAGATGTGATGTATAATAATGAGCATTCTTGATTTGTATAATGAATAAAAGGATTTATTATTCGTGAATGAGTTCCCGAGATTTTTCACGACGATATTAAAATGATTTACAAACAAAATAAGATCGTAATTTATGAAATTAGCCTTAAAAAGGATAAATAAAAATAAAATATATGACAGCTCAGCTCCCATGGCTAGCGACCTGACCTCTATTCGAAGAGCTTAATTAACCTGGAGGACAATCATAGCAATCCTGGCCTCAGGGTTGAGATGGACGCATCTCCGCGTAATGTCCTTCGGGTAGCAAAGACCCGCTTTTGTATTAGAAGGCCATTTAAATAATAATATATTATATATTTATTTTACGTTGGTATTATATTGTATTATTTTGATAGAAAGCCGCCATATTTCACCTTTTTAAATTATTTTTCTTTAGAGATGAGTTCTTACGTCGAAATACAGCATCCCAGACAGCTCAGAACATTAATGGCATATTTTGCTTTAATATCACTATACATCAGATAATATTAAACTGGTTTGGAAAATTTTTGTGGAAATTTGACCTAACGAAGGGACCACGCGTTCTGTTGAACTGATGTCCAATCAGATTCATCTCAAAGTGCACATTAATTATCATTGATGTTTGGTGCTGGTCAGCAAACAATATTAACTCATCCACTTGACAGCAGTAATCGAGTTAAAAAGTTAGATAATTAGATTCGAAATTAACTAAATAAGCTGAGATTCGGACGCTTACACGATGTTGCATTCTCGTCACAAAATATATGCTTTTTTAATCGAATTGTAACGTGTGATGAGAAATGGATCCAATAAGATAACCATGAATGTTAAGCGCAGTGGTTGGACAAGGATAATTTACTAAAACACAGTCTAAAGCGCAATATTTATCAAAAAAAAATACTTTTACCGTGATCGATAAACCAAGTTTTTATGAAATCATACCATAAGTAAGTACCAAACAATTACCATTGTTTGGTACTTACTGGTAACACTTGCAGATAAATATCCTAGATTGGACAATAGATGAGACGCACTCAAAACTAAACATAAACTATATGAGTTGGAGCTGGGAGTTATCTTACTCATAAGATCTTTAACGCATTGATATTCAATACTTCCGAAATTTGAATAACTTTTTTATAGGATTAATTTAATTCCGACATTGCCGTAAAACAGGCCTTTCAAGTTTTTATTGACTCTCGATTACCAGTCATTTATACCACCCAACTTAAGAAGCTACCCCTAAAATGGCAAAAATGTGTTGAAGATATTGGTACATAATTTAATAAATGAATCTATTCCTAAAAAACATTTTTTTCTACAAATTGAATACTTGAACGCTTAATATATTTAATAAAAATATTAAATTTTAATAATAAATATATATAATACACGATCGGGAGATTTTATAGTTCTGTGTCTCAGTTTGAATAGATCTAGATTTTTGTAGGTCGAATTACGTGGTATTTGGTTTAACTATTAATGTGCTATAAATTTCGAAACGAATGACTCTCAAATATAAAGTAAATAAAACTATCTTTGATAATATATAGCAGAGGTCACCAAAGTTATTGAGAACTGGGTCGGATTGGAATTTTTAAAAACACGAGGGGGCAGACAAAATAAATCATTACTGAAATCTTGTTTGGATAACCCGATTTCTTTTAAATTAAGGTCAATTTGCAAATATTTAATAAAAAATATAAACGCAATCGGTTTTTTGTTTCATTTGATCACATAAATATGCGCTACCATTTTTTTAGTTTGGGTTATTAGTTATTATAAAAGGAAATTTAATTTCCATATTTGTTTATCGTCCTCAACCCGTCATTCGCTTCGAGATCATTTTTTTTTTATTGTCTTTGATTTTCCCTTAAAATCAATGAATCAATCCGAAAAAGCTATTCGAAATATTTTCAAAAATATGAAAAATGCGATAATTTACATATGATTTTTAAGTTATTCTAGTTTTGTTTCAAATGATATGATGTCATAATAGAAATGATTAATACTTATTAATATAGTATCACGTTTCTGTCGTTTCTTATTTAAAACACTGAGTTTTTTACATACATAAATATCAGCGGTGCGCAAACTGTGATCCGCGACAATTATCGCACATTTTATCGTAAAATGTTCAAAAAGATATGCACGCAATTTTTTCGAATTTCCGTTTTCTTATATCCCTGTCATTTTTGGTCGACATAATTGAATCTGTGAATTCTATCAACCCGGCGCTACAAGGAAAATATATCATAGTGCTCCATTGTTACTAGCAGCTTTCAAAATGAAGCTCAAACTGTGGCATGTAAAATTAGAGAAAAAGGATTTTGCTCCATTTCCACAGCTGAACACTTATATTCATGAAAATGGTCTTAACATCGATGACGATATCCCTGAGGTGATAAAAGGCATTTATCAATTCTATAAATTTATAAATAACCTATTTGTACTCTTTATCAGTGGATCTACCTTCGGAGGATAATTCAATTCGAGAACAGTTTATTGATTTAATAAACGACGGGGATGCAAAACATGTTTTCCGTGAAAAGTGTTGTAAAAATGTCTCTAAGAGTGCTGATTCCATTTGCAACCACCTATGAATGTGAGACGGCTTTTTCCAAGCTACTTACCCTTAAAACAAAATCTCATGAGGCAAATGACATGAGAGTTGCACTATCTAAAACAAAGCCGAAAATAGAAAAACTGGTGCAAGGAAAGGAGATACATCCATCTTATTAATATCTATACTTAAAAAATAATATAATATTTTTATGTATGCTGGCATGTAAGGCAAGGTTGTGCAAATTATTTACCCCTATTTTAATAAAATAATATTGATTTTTAATTTTTAATGAAAGGGTCCGCGAGGCAAGCACCGCTGATATATATGTAAGTTTAGAAATCGTCAATCACTAGGGTTTCAACAATTTTGCAGAGCTTATCTGAGTTATTATATGTTGAAATATATGTAGCCTTATTTTATTTTCAAGAGATTTATCGAAGTCTAGTAGATCAAAGTGAACCAACATAAAAAAAATGCGCCAATTAGACATATAAGGCCCAAAAAAGGCCAAAATATTTGATAAAAAAATCTGCTAATATAAATTCTTCAGCCGATGTGTGAATAATTTTAAAGATTCTCCCTCGTATATTGCTAATGAACGTTAACATATTTCGTTTCTGATTCTGTCGGACTAGATTCCATACAACGTGTGAGGGGTTCGGCCCGTAATAGATTCAAATTGTTTCTGAAATCTTTCAAAGAGTCTTTGATCGCGCACGCAGCACGCCGATATTAGTTTCCAAAGCCGCGGCAATACTAATTAGCATTATCCAGAACACAATGTTTCTCGGGTTTCTTCTCGGCGTGTTTACCTTGCAAGGCGAGCACGCGTCTGCAAAATTCATATCTAATTACGTCCAACCCCCGTCGGACCCCCACGCCCGGGGGGAGGCCGCCCTCAATCGAACAAAGGACATGTCAGATGGCGCACATTCTCAAACCACTCGGAGCAACAAAGCAGGTGGCACCTGCCTCCCGCGCGGCGGTGGGTGGGCCCGAGTGCCCTAGCCTAACCGAAACCTCACATACCTACGCGCGCCGTTACATAAATCCACATTTTAGCCTCGATTCCTTGGGATACGCATCGCACTAAATCAGCGGCGGTGCTTGGGATCTTTGGGCCCGGGCGCGGACGGGTTGAGCGCGGCGCTTGCGGCGTTTGGGCGCCGCGACGCCGCGCGACTTGCGCCCTTTCGGCGCCGGGCCGCGGTGCCCCCGGCCAGTTATTTTGTTGCCCTTCTCGGCTACACGAGGATAACTGAGTAGGATATAACATGTGGGAGGGCTCGGCCTCCCCCGCGCCCGGCGCATTAGGCCGGGGGAGGGACCCCGCCGCCGAGCGATTCTGGCCGTTAAGGTGTATCCGAGGGACGGAAGACATTGACATTTCACCGAGGGCCATCGGGGCCGAGGGGCCGCCATCTTCGTTTTATGGTGCCTTACCCCGGGCGATAAACCCGGGACGGATGATTGCGCGTCCGTAATGTACTGATAAGCTTATATGGCCGCTCGTTCCGGAAGCCCCCGGGGCCTCCCCCGGCCCGCGGCACGCACACGCAACGCCCATTATGCCGCGGATGGAATCCGTAGCGCCGGGGCTCCGGCCGTTCTTTATGATTTGTCGTGTCGCCGTAATGGATGTCGAAGAATCGCTTTTTTTAACGGGGTCGACGCGCGATAAACGGGTGAAACGCCCCGCCTCGACCCGGACGTTACCATACCGATGGCGGCCAATTATTCAAAACGACTGATTTATTTAACCGAAGTTATCGTGGACATATATTTTGTATCATATGGAACTAACACGACTAGCTTATTGAACATCGCGTTATGTTCGATGCCGTATGATGCGATATTTCACGCATGTCTCATTACTAGTCTCTTTGGTCGGCACCCTCATGTTTGAGGATCGTGATCATTCTTGTTCCGAAAATTCTTGATTTTGTCTCTCCAGATTCTCTGCATTCTGCATCACAGCTACTACAGTGGAGCCTGTGGCGGTGTTAACTTGGTCGTTCCAGCGGGTGGGCGCCCTGCCCCTTCCTCTGTGTCCTTGTACGTTTCCAATCGCAACGAACTTCTCCAGGCTATCGTTTTTTCTGGCGAGATGCCCAAAGTATCGAAGAATCCTTTTGGTCGAAGAAGAAGTTGGTCATCTTTCTTATTATTCAAGCTTATTGAACTTCGCGTTATGTTCGATGCCCTATGATGCGATATTTCACGCATGTCTCATTACTGGTAAATGCTACATAATATGTGGCTTTTTCCTATTCTTTTATTAGAGAATCAATAAAAAAACAAGTAAATTTTATCACATTATCATCATCATCATCATAGACGCAAAAGCTCTATTGTAGAGCCCTGGCCAAATCCAACACCCTTCTCCATTTTATCCGGTCTGGCGCTACGTCGCTCCGTCTTCCGGCACGTTTCAATAATGCAGTGTCTCTCTGTACACAAACCAATCACCTCAAGTCTGCCTTTCCTTCGGGGACAAGAAGGCTTGTTAATCATAAACCTCTTTAGCAGGTGACTAACGCGCATCCTTGACACGTGACAGGCCCATCAGAGTTTGTCCACTCTGACGACGGCTATGACCGCTATATAGTTGGTACAGCTGCTCGTTGCTGCGGATACGTCGTTCCCCGTCTTCGAATACGGCTGCTTGTTGTCATCTTGTTTTGCCAAAGCCCAGTATTCAGATCCATATGTTTCGGACGAGTCTGAAGAGGGTCATGTAGAGTTTGACTTTATCTTTCCTTGAGAGGAATCTCAACCATATATGCTTTTGAAGTCCAAAGTAGCACCGGCTTGTCAGCGTGGTTCTTTTTCGTACTTCCGAATTGGTTTCATTGTTATTTGTAATGAGTGAGCCGAGATATGTGATTTCCTAGAGAGTCTCGAAGCTAGACTCTTCGACTTTCATGAGTTCAAGGATTCTGTTCAAGGTTCTTGGCAAATGGACATGTATTTTTTATCACTTTATCACCAATACCAAATTCAATAAGCTCGAAAACTTCTATATTTGCATACGACATTTAGTGATATAAAAGATATAAAAGAAATTGGAATGTTATAAACACAAATCTTTGAAGACCCGCATTTTTCCTGATATGAACGCATAAAAAAATACTGTGCCTGTTGCATCAATTCATCGGCGCCAAATATGTAGAATTGTTTTATAAAATCAGTAATTTAGATTTAAAATAAATACAATTACTAAATCCTGAATTCAATATTATAACAGTAATTTAATTTATAGTCTATATTAATGAGTCTAAGTG
This sequence comes from Philopotamus ludificatus, assembly GCA_022495035.1. NCBI lineage: Eukaryota > Metazoa > Arthropoda > Insecta > Trichoptera > Philopotamidae > Philopotamus > Philopotamus ludificatus. Next base: position 91,329 of record JAGXCT010036847.1, read on the forward strand.
GTGATCGTAGAAAAATTAATATAAATTAAACCCCTCATTCCGCGATGTTTTTCTCCACATATCCATTCTTCCAGGGGTGCTTTATTTCCTTTTATTAAAATTTTATGTGCAAAAGGGAGTCACGGATTAAAGTTTCAAAAACACTGATCTATACTACTAAAAAATGATCTCGCATTATTATTTGTGATTAATTTATTTTATAATTCTTTATTAAATATATATAATTAAAACCAGCTCAAACTACAACAGAGGCAATAGAAAGCTGATTTCAACATCCTTTCAGTGTTTAAAAGCGTCACTAACTTCTTATTGACTTATTTTATTTTAAAATAATGCGTGACTGGCATTACAGAGTGATTCAAGTCACCAGTCACGCAAAACACATATAGTTATAGTTATGGATAAACTTGACTCCATTTTAAAGCATTATTATTTTTTAAATAAAATATTTCCTATCCCAGTTATAACCTTCTAGAGATAAACATATATTAAAACAAAATCTATGCAATTACTGACTATGAAAATTAGTTAGTTTTGAGTATTAGAGTAATTATGGTCATTTAATAATATAAAATTACACTTAATATTGAAAGAAATAAAAAAAAATACAACCCCGTTTTAACGTATCCAGATTTTACGTTTTCTCACTATTTCTACAGTCTCTTGTTATTTTATTACATTAGATACTCAATTTTACGATTTATTTCTCACAATTTACGTCTAAAATATTTAAATTTGTATTAAAAGAGAATATCATTGGACTTAACACCAAAAATTTCAAGCATTATTTCTGCAGAAACCAGGCACGGATACTAAAGATTTTAAAATACTTCTAAGTGATGTATGTGGTGATATTGAAAAACTAATCATCAAAAATTGTTTACGGAAAACAAGAGTCGACAAGGAACAGAATCATGAAATCGAGCAAATAGAACAAAATATGCCATGAGGTATATTATCGGCCTTAAAAGTTATTTTAAGATTAACAAGAAGTGGCCTTTTAAACAATTTATAGCATCGAAAGAGCTTTATGTGTAAAAACATTTATTTTTGCTATTTACAACATATTATCTACGTGTTTATGTTTTTTTCAGTCGCTTCAAAAATGTTGTTTTACTGTATTTTACAATTTATGATTGTATATATTTTTATTAATCTTAATATTAGCCTAATCAATTAATGATCAGGCTATGTATTAATATTTCATCGAAATCCGTAATGAATTTTCATCCGCGGCTAATATATTCTTCACAAATGGCTGAAATCAATTTATACCACCGCCCCCCCGCCGCCCCTCACCCTTCCGCGCCTCACATATCCCGTACGTTTTCCCATTTTCCTAAATCATCGCTCGTGTGAGCGGAATTAATGAGACGATCAGAAAAATTTATATTCTCCCCCCGAATTTTTTTTCGATATACGCGGCAAAGTGACTACAATGCGGGGGGCACGGCTGGATGGGTGCGGCCTCGCCCTGTTCGACTCATGTGACCAATCCTTTGGCTGACAGCTCGCGATATATAACGGCGCGGTTTTTGCGCTGAAAATTCCTATTTTGAATTTGCCGCCATTTGCGTTCGATACTTTATCGAGTGGCGAGGGAGATGAGGATTGGGGGGAGGGGGAGAGAGGCACATTAAACGTTACACGTGATGTCGGCTCTGTCACGCTGGTACTCCATCATACACGTGTGCCACTCGATATATTGGCTCGATAATGTATCATTTTTTTAATAAATTTCATTTGATAAAACCTTCGAGTGACGGCCAGGAAAAATGAAAAATCGGAAAGCGAAATTATCGCGTCGATATTTTGAGAGCGGCGCAAGTCCATTGCCGATGTCTTCTTGTTTAATTTAATTGTATTGCTTCGGGCACCGATACGGCGTCGTTTTGCGCAATGTGTCATTGCCATTGGGGTCGGGCTCTCTCGCAAATTCGACATGGACACAAGGTGGGGGGAGGTCCCGTCTCTCTCCGGCAAATTCTGCTGTTTACCCACTTGGCATTTGGGCGAAATTGAACTATAAATTTAAGTGGGGGCGTTTAATGGACCGAATATATGTTGACTCGAACAGAATCCACGTAATAAAGAAGTCGTAAAGGGTCTGCGCGATGCAAGGGCCCTAATGAAGCCCGTGTGCCGCTGAAATATTGGCCACGGACGACTTCATTTTATAATGTGATTATTTATTGCCGATTGTTAAAGCGGCACGAATCGAATCCCGCTTAAGATTCGGGAACAAGGACAATATAAACTAGAATATTAAATTATTCATAAAATTTATTATGGATATCAAACATATTACTAAGTAGATTTTCGTTCTTATAATTTAAAAAAAAAAATTCTCTAATAAATCTGATAAATAATCCTCATTTTATATTTACATAAGAGATGGAAGCGTTTAAACATATTTATTTAAATATAATATTATGATTCTTTATTATTTGAGTTAATAAATATTGAAATATTAAGATGATTCCGTGAATCGTTCAAAAAATTCTGAGAATACTGTAATTTTATCAAACACAAATTTCTATGTAATTGTTTATGTATGATGCTTTTATAAAAATAGATATATATTAAAAGAGAATTTAAAGAGAAAAATTTACGTACAAACACGCTGAATTATTTTAAGATTTTTATTAACTATACGTAATCAGTAAAACCTCAATATATCGATCTCTTATCGATTTTTAAACCCATTCCAGTTGAGGATGAGCCTTTTCTTTCTTCCAAAATATCGTTTAGCTTCCATTTTTCCTTTCATGATGCTCTGCAGAAGATGATGTTAATGGCGAAACCAAATTCAATCCATATATTATTAGATTTAATATATACGTTTGTATCATAGAAATATCTTTAAATTTATTTATGTTAATATTTGTGCCAAAACTATGTGCCAAAACTATGTGCTTTGATCTACCCTATCTATTATTACGTTTTGTTTTTTTTTCAAATAAATTATTATCGGTAGGTTACTTAGTTTAATTTTTGATGAATTCTTACAAATGTTCAAACATGTTTAATAAAAAAATTCAATTCGGCCCATTTCCGAAAAGTTTGATAAATTATTTTATTTGCACTAACTATCCAGTAAATATTGAAGTCCAAGTAATTAAATTTTTGGCTCAATATATAGGTTAATGAAAAAGTTTGTAAGTTAGAGAGATAATTAAAAGTGTTTCTTTGTTAAAAAGGCAGTGTTTTTCAATAGTTTTACCTTACGACATACTTGAAACTATGAATATATTTTCTTGATACAAATATTATTGTTTATTTTATTTTCTTTCATAGTATTTGCCAATTTATACGCATAATCAAAGGGTCCCAAATTATGAAACAACATTAACAATTTAATAAAAAAATATATTATATTATTGTACCCTTATTTGAACATGTTACTTAGCTAATTCAAAGTTTACAGGATTTTTTAAACAATAAAAATCTATTAATTTTGGTTCTAGTCACTTAAATTGGCTAAAGGAAATTTTAAGGATAAGCTAGATAATTCTCAAAATTCGACAATAAGCTGCTGAAACCTTGCTGGGATCAGATTCTCGGCAAATCGTTGAGAAATTAGGCATGAATTTAAATAAATATAGTTCTGAAACATTTTCAGCACATAGAAAATACATAAGTAGCTTATATCATTTCAAACATAAGTTTTTATGTAGGAATTAATGTCAGAATTGGGATCGCAAAAAAATTAAGAAAATTGTCGCCTATTGTGTCCTTGAAGATCCGTCTCTAAGCTCTGTGCTGCTATGCATGGTCTATTCTTTTATATTGCTTCAAGATATGGACTTACTGATAGCAAATAATAATTGGCTGAAAGCGTATGAAATATGGTGCTACCGAAGAATCGTCAAAGACACAATCATACTTCGGTTTCTTTACACAGATCGAGAGCTTCTGGATACCGTAAAAACCCTTAAAATTAAGTACATTGGTCACATCATTACTAAAACCAAGCTGATGATCATCGACAGGGGTAATTTCTATCCAGATCTGTTAATCTTCCGGATCTGGAGAGGGTTGAAGAGTTTCTTTATC